>APFE030515161.1:77906-93490 GCA_000404065.3 Pinus taeda
AATCATCATATTAGGCCTAGATCTTTCTTTTTATTAATTTATTAATTTAATATTCAAATACATATATATGTATGTTAAAAAGTTAGGAACAAAATAAATAATATAATTATAATGGTACGTTCAAAAGGTAATTCATTTATTTAATTAAATATTTAATATAAACTGGGAGTTAAAATGAGTTAGAAAGTACTAATAATACTAATAATACTAGCGATAATAATACTAATACAAATACGAGGCGAGAAAAAATAAAACTTAGAATAGAGAAAAAATAACCAAATAAAAATCATAATAATAATAATACTACAAGTACTACAAAACATAGATAAATCAGGAAAGCCCAACACCGAGGAGGGGGCAGAAAAAGCAACTAAGAAGAGAGCATTGGAATCCAGCACCTACTAATTTTCCAGCCATCATCCCTATTGAGATTGTTCGACCTCTTTTCAATCTCGATTGTGAGCAACTTTGGCCACAACCTTGATATCCTCAATGCACACCTGATGCTTGGTCTGTTCTACATGCTCAGCTAAAGCTAACGACTTGGATCTCCCATGTCTTAGGTCAGCAGCATGCTCGTAGATCCTTTGATGGATGGAGCGCCCAGTTTCCCCAATATAGGGGGTCCCACATGAACACAGGATTAAGTAGACACCCTTCATGTCCTTAGGGTTAACGGGATCTTTCACCGATCCGAGGGAATTGCGAATGGTGTTGAGGGGCCTAAAGGTTGAGGGAATATCATATCTTTTAAGGATCCGAGCGATCTTGTCCGTGGTTCCTTGGACATAGGGAAGATGGACACCTAGACGTCGCTCTCAAGATTCTTTCTTAATTAACGCCCTTTTTAAGGCTTTACAAGAATAATATTAAAATATTAATAATATTAAATTAATTTTGACCTGGGTCCTTTAGTCAAAATTAGCCGTTGGAATCTCTGCTCTGACTATTTAACATGTTGAGCTGGATCTGTTTCTTCAACTTGTCTTGACGATGAACCACACTCGTTGGTTCGAAACGCGTTGACAAATGTCTGTCTACATGTGATTTACGCCGAAGCTACTCTTTCAATGAATATCACTTTAACGCATAAGCAGAAATGGTTAAGAGATAAAAGTACCATTTATAACTAGTCCTACTCATGAGCTTCAACAAACAATTGATTTATCTCTCCTTGATTTAACATCCACTAAGAGTACAGAAGTGCAACATCAGTAGCAGATATCAAATGCAAATATCAAATAAACCCTGTTCCATTCATTCACCAAAACCTTCTCTGAGGATGCAAAAGTGCATGTTCTGAGGACAAGTTTTTGATAAATTTCTGGACCCTTCTCTAAATGCATGAGAAGGGTTTAAATACTACTAACTACATCTAAAAATAATTTATTTACAAAAATTTAGGATGCGGTTTAAATGACCGTCCTTTTTCTAGGCAAAAATAAAGTAAAACTATTTCTAAAATTAAATCTAAAGCTAACATCTAACTATTTCTGTATTTGCTTCTTAACATCGCAAGCATTCAGTATTTGCTTAAGCAAAGTCGGTTGGCCGACTTCAGCCTTTAATTGCCCTCTGAAAACGGAATCTGCTAGAGCTGGTGCCATCTTTTCGGTAGAATTGATGATGCTTTTGAGAGTCATACACTGGCTATGTGGTTTTACTAAATAAGCCTAGTAAGAATCCCAATTCAACTTAGTTAATCTTCTAATTGATTCTGCCCTTTCTTGAGCTCTCTGTCTCCAATCTGCTTGTAGCTGTTGTACCTATATACAAACTTATTTTGAAAATATTTACAACAATTACCATTGTTTTTGGGCTTTAGATTTCATTTTTTACTTTTATCGTTTTTTCTTCTACGAATTTCTGAGCTTCCAGGAGACTGAACAATTAGAAGCTTTCCTTTTCAAGAAGTTTTGCCTGGCGCGCTAAGCGCTAATCGTGCATTGGAAACTGCCTCCGTTTCTCGATCCGGGCTTCCTTGGTGCGTTTTTTCGCCTCTTGCGTGCTTTCTTTTAGCGGATGTAAAGCTGAAATTTTGTAAAGAGAATGAACTCGTGAGCTCTTGACCCTGAGTTTTAAACTGTCTATTTTTAATGTTAGCGCTGTCCAGTACCCATTTAATCATGTTTGTGTAGGGGAGAATTTTGGGTCTTGCTGCTATCTGGTGCAGGAATGAACAAGCTATATCTGCAACTGATGCCTCGGAAGACCTCGATGAGCCTGCAGTAGCCGTAAACTCCATTACCTTAGGATTCTCTTCCTCAAGTAGATTATACATGCCTTCCCAAGTGGAAATACCCGCGTCTCTGTTGCATGCGGTGTCTGTGTACAAAGGCGTCATTTCTTTATCTTGAGACATTGGAGCCTTACCTTTCTTCCCCATAGTTTCTTGTATACTGCTTTGTATAACTTTTTGTTCTTTGTTCCTGCAGTTTACAAGTGAGGTGGTAATGATAAGGAATAGTGACGGGAAAACTTTAAATGTCGAAGACATGCAAAAGTATACCACCTTACGTGAACTGGCTCTTCGATAAACACAAAACCATATTTCATTAACAACTGGCAACTACCTCATTAATGAGCATTAAAGCGCATTAAAGCGCATAACCAGGTCTCGTTTTATGGAAAAAGCTTTTTCTTGAATAATGAGCCTGAAAAATCTGCGATGGAGCGATTTTGCGATTTGCTTTGCAATATCGCAGATCTCTGCATCGCAATATAGCAAGGTCTTTCTGTTGTCCTATCGTAAGATCGCTTTGCCGCTTTATCGCAATATCGCGATATCGCATGATCGCAATATCGCATAATCGTAGTATGTGCACATTTTGTGTTAAGCAGTTTCTTGCGAGGTGCGATTTTGCGATATGCGCTATCGCATATCGGTGTTTTCTGCGGTTTTTTATCGTAAGTGTGCTTTAAGGCATGCGATGTGATATTTGTTTATTCTTTATGCAATTTCGCATCGCGATCTCGTGATTTTAGAGTTTATCTTGTAAGGAGGCATCCTATTATCCTTTCTGCGATGCAATATTCTTTTAAGGAGTGATTTTATCTTCTCTCATCACGAAACTTAAGCGTTTTAGATTTTGTAAAGGCATTTCCTTAAGCTTATGATGGTAAGTTTTATTAAAAAAGGAAATACAATCACTAATTGAATTTTTTAAATTTTTGACTAAGGGTCCCCACTTATTTAGTATTAGTAATAACACTTAATAAGAAGGGGGGTTGTTGGTGGCCACAACACTATCCCAAAATCCTGAAATTCTACGTTCTCCTAAATTTTGAGTTGGCTATGAAATTCTACTTTCTTCATATGAAGTCTAACAAGGTTAGAACCACTTTCAAACATCCTGAAACAATTAATAGTAATGTTAAAAATTTATTACCGTTGATTGCCAACATTGCTAGGGTTTAGGAGTTAGTTTTTTATGACATGACTGGTTCATGATGGGACCGGCTGGTTTGGACCAGTTTGTACTTGTTTGGTATGAAACGTTTTCACTGTTCTGAGTTGGTGGCTGGTTTCACTGCAGGCCCTATCCAACTAGCTGGTTTGACTGGTTCTGGTTCAGACCAGGCCTGTTTTTTAAACTATACATTTTCCCCTCGAATTTGGTGAGTGAGAACATTGTGTGACTTCCCATTCCTTTTGTTTCTTTTGTCTTTGCCTTTGGCTTGCATATGTGTTTGCACGGTGAAAGTCAGGGATTGACCTACTCTTCTATTTTTCTTTCTCTCGGGATTTCTGTAATATTCTAGGTTAGCAAGACCCCCATCCTATATCTCTAGAGCAAATGCTTTTAATTTTCTTTTATTTATTAGTCATAGGAAGTTTGTTGATCCATATTGGGAACTTATTGATTAGTTTAAGCGCCATTGAGAGTTATCCTAAGCTCATGTTTTTATGACTCTATCTTGACTCTTCGGGCAAGTGGAGTTTTGGCAAATTGACAACTCCGAAACATTTTTGATTAATAAAGAAGAAATATTTCAAAGTTTTCAAGAAAATCCACATCATCTTTTCTGTTTATTTACCTCTTGCAAAGACAATCATTTTCAGTGACTTACATTGTTCGGGTGGGGGCAACACATCTATGTTTTGCGCAATTGAACTTATTATAAAACCTTCTCGTTAATCTTTACATGTTGCCAATGGATTAATCCGCCTGTTCATCTCTCAGGCAGGATTGTGCTTAAAGATTATTTGATTCTATGAAGAGCGTTGTCTTTTTTATCCATTTATTAATTCTTTTTTGAGTAAATTCAAGAAGGAAAATCATCATAGGATAAAAGAGGAGTTTTACCTCTATAAAATGTAGGAGGGTGCTTCTTGATTTTCTCAAGAATTCTTCTCAGGTTGATCTTTTCCTCCACAAAGAAAAAATTACCAGGAATCCATAAAAGCAAGCAATTCAAAACAGTCATGCTATATGTTATGTAAAAAATTAGTTAATTTTAGGTTATTATTTAATTTTAATTTTAATTAGAGGAAAGGGCACGATCATAAGATCATGCCCTTTCCAAAAGGGTGCCCATGGCGGTATATAAGCCAGGCAACCCATTGTAAACAATCATCATCTGTAACTCATCTTATTATTAATAAATTATTTATATATCTATTTCTGCGTTTCATAAGTTCTTCGCTTCATCTGATATCAGAGCGTACGATCCTCGGTTGCTCTGCTATGCACAGGTCTAAATAGCCATTCGTTTCCACCGTTTCCTACTGTGCCAATCCGCTGTTCTGGCCAGCGCAATATTGTTATCCGCCAACTTCCGCTCCCCGTTGCGTCTATCTTCTACACCCCCAACCCCTATCCACTTCGCTGCTTTCATGTATAACTGTTCCGCTCCCCGCAACAGTGATCAGCTTGTCCGTGTCATTAATCCTTTTTCTGCCGCGACCGTATTACACACACCGACCCCTTGTGCATTCACTATCGACCAGCGCATATTCCACTGAAGCGACACGCCTGTCAAATGAGAGGTTGTGGCTACGGGTTATTGCGTGGCTCTGCGATTCGAAGGTGCAGGCAAGTGTCTGCTGTAAAAATTCGAAAAAAACGAAGAAAGGTGAATATTCAAACAAGAAACATGACCTTTTCCGTGGGACGTGACCATCCATTACATTCTATACGTATATGTTATATATAAATACATATATGAGTTATAATTTTATGTAGTTTTAATTATATATAGTTTTTAATTACATATATAACGTTAATTTTATTAATTAATTTTTTTTTTTAATTAATCAAAAAATATATTATTATTAATTTAATAATATTTTTTGATTAAAATAAAATAAAATTATTATTTAAGCTGGTAGATAAATACATACCCCCACAAACCCGATCGATGTCGACAATGACAATGGTAGATTTTCAAAAAAATTTGTTGGACTCAGAGCATAAGATAAATATTTTGTCAATTTCTTTTTGCATATTTTGTAATACCTTTTTACCTTCTTGAGACATTACTTCTGAAATATCTGAGATATCTTCTAGTGTTACTGAATTTGGTTTTAGTGTAAAATCTTGGAGTGTTATTTTCTTCTTCTTGTAAGAAAATGTTCAAAACTTCTTCTTTGTATTTAGAGAAAAGGAACCTAGAGTTTCCATCCAAGATAACCCCAAAACAATGTCACTGTCAATGTCAATATTGTCAAAATGTAAGGTTTTCACGACGAATTTTGAGGTAAAAGTATAATCTCCAATATTTAGGTGTAAATTTCTTATATCGTATTGTCTGCCAAAAATATTTGTTTCAACTATATTTGATTTAGGAATCACCAATTGGTTAGCACATTTAGGACTAACATAATTACTTCTTTCAGCAGGACAGATAGAGATTATGATTTCCCTTCCTGCGAGTGATCCATTGATTTAATATAATGTATCAACATATTTACCAAAGGTTTCCGGAAACCTTTCATCTCTCATTTTTGGACTACACTCAATTTCTTTATCATCAACGGTTGACTCCATTTTTACTTTGTTAAGATGAACTTGGGATTTTTTTTTTTTGAATATAATATTTTTTTTAACTCTCTTTTTATTTTATATATATCGCTCTTTATTTTAATCTATAAATATATTTCCACTTCTCTCTTATAAATCTATATAATTTATATTATATATTCAAATATTCTCTTCTCTTCTTATTCTGTTCACTCTTTAATAAATTTTATAGACAATATATATAATAATATATTATAATAATATATATATATAATATATATAATATATATTTATATTTTATATTATTTAATATATAATTAAAATAGTATATATAACAATTTTAATTATATATAGTGATAAAATAATTATATAAATTTATATATACTTTTTTGAGACCCACTTTTCCTTTTATATGTAACTATATAAGGCTTATATAGTATCCATTTTTATAATTATAATAATATTTTTGTTGTCAGAAAATTTGGATGAGACGTGACTCTTGGTACGGTCACAATCTTTAGATTTGAATGATAAAATTATTTAGATCACACATTTTTTCTCTAATGTTAGCAAAATATCTTCTACTTTTAAAATACCATGGGCAATTACCATGGGTTGCAAAAACCTCGGTTAATGTTCTCCACGTAAAATGTAAAACTTACCATTGGTTTCTAAAACCACGGGCAATTACTGTTGGTTTCTAAAATACCATGGGCAATTACCATGGGTTGTTTCTAAAACCTCGGTTAATGTTCTCCACGTAAAATGTAAAACTATGTAAAACTTACCACTGGTTTCTAAAACCACGGGCAATTACTATTGGTTTCTAAAACCACAGGCTTCTCCACCTAAAAAGTCTTAAATATACTTGAAAAGATTCCCGCTTATCTTTATTATGCACTTTTTTATCAATAATTTAAAACCTATATATATATATATATCTATATATTATCACTTTTTTTTGTTTTGTTTTGTTCAGAATATATTATTCTCTCCTACTTTTCTTTTTTATATACCTTCTTCTTTATTCTTTATTATTATTTATGTTTTTTTTAAATAGTAGCAAATGGCCAAAGACCTAAAAAATGGAGAATCTCCCAATATATAGCGAAATGCTTCAATTATGACAGCAACAAGGTTGATGATAGGTTGATAGCCAAAGGCATGGTGATCAGCGAAACGTGGCTCTGATACCAAATGAAGTGAACAAAGTTCCTTCTGTAAATTAATTACTCCAAAATACTTGGAATGTCAAGATATCCATTTAGGATATAAATATTATATTAAATAAAATGAATAAGAATGAATGATGATTTACAAATGAGAACGAGAGACTTGCTTATATACCAAGCGTCTCTTCATGAAGAGTCATGTCTTATTAGACATGCCTCTTCAACCTTAATTACTAGCTTAACTAACTATTATTTATGATTATTATCTTTTACATTATATTTATATTATTTATATATTTTATTCGTTACATTAACTCTCTAAGGAGCCAAATCTTCATTTAGAATATGGTTAAGGCCCCTTTCTTACTCTCTGCAGAATAAATTATAGACTAACCAAGTCTGAACCTTAACCCATCATTTCCTTCCTATTGGGACTCATTCACCCTCATAAACCTTAGTTTAACCCTTAAGCCACATATAATCAAACCCCGCTTTCCTTTGTTAAATCGGACTTTACCATAGAACCCTCTATCAGCGCTTTATTTCTATTATAAATAGAAATACACATAAACTTGCATAAACTTACCTTTTTGCCTTCTATAAAGCCCCTGCACAGTTTCCAATGTTTCCCTTTATTGCTGATTGAAATCGGGGTTCTCCGCGGTCACACTACACACTCCTTGCATCCCCGATGTGTTCCGGAACTCAAATTATTAGGCCCGCATATATAAATCTCTCGGATCCGCCTTTTCCATATGCTTTATTGCATTTTCCTCCGATCTCTGCATTACACAAAAAACACACGGAACCCCGCTCCAAAGCTTAAGGCTGGAACTCAAATGGAATTGAATTCGCCTCTATAAACTTTCGGGTCTGCTCCTTCTCTTGTCGCAATACTCCTCCGCCAATCAATACCTGCATGTTTGCGATGCGATCACTTCGATGATCGCATCGGCGATCGCTCGTTCCCGAGGTTAGTTCGCATATCAATATAACATTTCGATGCGACTTAATCTCCATAGTTGATCTTCTGCCATCAAATCAACGACTGATGTCCTTTCCTGTTCACCAACTAGCCCGACAATCCTCTGCTGTGGATCTGCACTCAACGGATCCAACGGTCCACGATGTCTTTGGGTGAGCAAGTAGTACGGGGAATACCCTCTCAATAAGGCGGTTTTCCTATCCCCTTGGCTGCTACGTGTCGCGATATGTATGGAATTGGGTGATTACTCTTCTTTACCACTTATGGTTTCTACCTTGCCCGAAATACCACTTTTGTGTATAAACCCGCCTTTGTTCGTTAAGGTTTGCCAATGCGATGTTTCACTCTGCTCCATGTGACATGATCTGGACCATTGATCTATGAGATCCAACGGTTGCTGTGCATCACCTCTGTACTTCTCCGCTCTTCTCTTTGCTTATGTTTCACGCTATTTTCAGCGTTTTCTCTATGGTTCGGGTTTATTCAAAGGTTCTCATCCTTCCACCATTCTATTGCGCACTCTTTCCTGAGCTTTCCTTTTGCGAATTCTCACATCACAGTCTCTTCAGAGCTTCACTCTGATCATTCAATTAGATTCAAAGATCCACTATGATTCCTTTGAATCATTCTCCTCCTTTGTGTATTTCTTCAGAACTCTACCTGCAACCTATGTTACAGAACCTACGCATTCACACATAAATCAATCATTAAATACTCGATTCACACACTTACACAGTTCCGGGATAAACCTCTGTATAAACAAGTATAAACAACTGATTACAATCAAGACCCTCTGTCTCACATGCCTGATCTTCACTTTCAGTGGCCTCCTCCCCTTTTTACTCTGCCCGTAGGCTTACATCTATACCAGAAAGGTTCTGTTGAACTAATTCTGGTTCAAACCCTTAATCAACTGAACTGACTCCTAAATGTCCTCTCTAGTTCCTCGAATCATGAAACTGCCTTAAGAATTATAATTGACTTCTAACTCTCTTGTCATTATTAACCACTCATGTTCTCTTTAATTCGAGAGTGTTTACAACATCTTCACAACATTTAATTAATTCTCATCCTACTCACTCAAAAGCCTAAATATTACATTAATTCATCACTTAGGAATCCAACTTCCTTAAAACACATGACCCCCTATGTCTACTAAAATACAATGATTTTCTCTTGGGTTGAATGCTCCTGCATCAAACTCCCAAAGTAGAAAATATTCATGATCTCTTGATCATGTGTTTTCATATGTTGATAGAAACCTCGAGGGTCCCAAACTTTAGTTTGTAGCTGCCCAAATGTCTTGCACCTTTGCTGCTGTTGTATTTCTGCTGTTTTCTGTTTCATCTTCCTCTCCTTGTCAATCAGGTTCAAGTTTTGATTGATCATCCTTCCTACTGCTATCATTTTCCTCCATATGGATTGCTTCATCATGAACTGCCATAACTCTTCAATCTCCACCTCTAGCATATTTTTGGGCTGGTCCATATTCTGCCATTCTCTGTTACCTCTTTCTCTCAACTTCAGGTTGTTGCTATTGTCCACTAACTCTTCAAATTACTGTTGGTTATTTTTCACTTCCTTTTGCTCTTGCTCCAACTTTTTCTGCCCTAGTTATTGCTGTAGTTACTGCTCTAGGTACCACTATAGACATTGCTTCCACCCAAACTTCCTTAATATCTTTAAGGATATCTCCCTCTGCAACATCTAATTTCTGCATTGAATTATGACTTTCCAGCGATTGAACATCTCTGTTCCATGGATTAAATTCTTCCACAGAGTCTTCTTCTTTCATCTTTATTTGGCTGCTCACCCGTGCCAAATTTTCTCCAGCATCTGCAGCTAAACCTGCATTCACAAAACATTTGTTAAAATAAAAAACGTAAGGCTTCAGTGCCTTATTTTCCTTTGGCAACAATTCAATTTGCTACTATGTTTCTTTCTCCTTTGTCAGCACATCAATATGCTATTTTGAATTCTCAAAAGAATTCATGAGACTGTCAATTAGCCTCACCTCCACATCATTTGTTTCAATGATGCCTCCTTGCTTTTGTTCACAGTAGTGAACTTCTTCTTCCTTAGCCTGTTGCTAGTTAACTCTTCTTTGAAATTGTTTGATTCTTACTGCCTCCCTTTCATCCTTATTCTCTTGTTCTTTAGGAACCTCCATATCATCTTCAAACAATCTCTGTCCTTCCCCAATGACATTCATTGGATCATTTCTTTGGGACAACATTTCTTCAGTCTTCATTGGAATAACACTGCCATCTTCCTCCTCTATGATAGCTCTAACATTTTGCTGCTTACTCCCAAGTGACTCTTCTGTCTCCTTCTGGTTTTAAGATCTTGCCATCTCAGTATTGGTCTGAACAGATTTCAGATTCTGCTCCTTCTCTCTGACAAACTCTAAAGTTTGTTCATCCTCATGTGATGTACCTGCAATCATCCACAAATTATTATTTTAAAATCATAAGACCTGGTGGTCATACTTTAATCTTTAGTCATCACATTTTCTTGCTGCTCTGAATCTTCTACGAGATTCAGCTCCTCAAGCTCAACTTCATCTCCTTCCTTCACAAGGAATGGTTCTTGTCTTGTAAGAGCTCCAATTATTAATTTGTCAATGAGTTCTTTCTGCTGTAACAACTCAACACTTTCCTCCTTTGAGAGGTCTTCTTCATCATACTCTGTTGCTCTAGAGTACCTTTTATCCCTTAAAACACATTGCTCGTCATACTTCAGTTCAAGAGCTCTATTCAGCTTCACTTCAAAGTATTCATCTTCTGTAAGATACTCTTCCATGCTTTCGACAGCTTCACAAGACTATCTATCCTCTCCTATGCATCCTACAAGCACACCAAAACTATTAGGTTCAAAAACACAAGGCTTGATGGCCTTATACATCAACTCTTCATCTTCAACCAACATCTCCTCATGCTGTTTTGAACTATCCCAATAGTCCATGAGATCTTCACTTGATCTCCATTTTTTAGCTTCAGTGTAGTCTTCACTTTCTCCCAGAATTTCTCCCTGTTCTGGTTCACAAATGGACTCTTCCATTTCCAACTCAACTTCCTTGAGTTTTTCCCTCAGCCACTTTACTTGCTTTTGCTCTAGTCTTCTCTGCATCTCATGCCACTCCACTGGCTTCTTCCTTAATACCCAACCTTGTCTTTGGTTTTCTTCTAGCCACATTTTTAACACATCAAGTTCTTTTCTTATCTCAGCAAACTCCTTGTCAATTTCCTCTTGATTCAGTCTCTTGCCATCTACTTTGGCATTCTTCTTCTCATATCTTCTGTTGTGGCTTCTCTCTGAACCTTTGCTATGACTATCAGTAGTCATCTTCTTCTCCTCTTTCTTCATGAGCTCCTTACTCATCTGCAACAAGCCTCTGCAACAACTAGTCACCCTTGCTGCAATCTTACCTCACTAAGCTCTCCTCACTTAGTCTTTTGGTAAGCACCGGTCCTCTGTCTGGAACCTCCTATTGAGCAATACCTTTGCTCCTTCTAGGCTTTTGCAACCTCTCACTCTCTCTTGAGAACACTTCGCTGTCCACTCTGTCCAACCTCTTGTTGGATTCATCAGGTTCACTGCCACTTCTCCTTCAGAGTGTTTTCCTTACTCTGCCTTCAAGAACACATATGGTTCTCCTCTCACAACTTCTCTTGCTGTCCTTTGCTGAGATGCTTCATCTGCAACCACAATCTTCAATTTCAATTTGAAACGAAACACACTATCTTACCTCCAAGATCTATGTATGATCTTATTCTCCCATTCTTCTTCACTTTGAATGGATTTTCCTCTGTTTGGTCTCCAAGTCCTCTTTCCTTCAGAACTTGTACTAAGCAATCTTGCTCTCACTTTTTTTCAAGGAATCCTCTGTTCCTGTCTACTCCAAGCCTCTGCTGGAACTGCTACAATCTCCCAGGAACTTCAAAAGTTCCCCTTACAATCTTCTGCTATAGTCTCTACCATTCATTCACTTAACTTATGCACATTACTTTCTTCTCTGTGCGAACTCCTTTTCATAGGAGATCTTTCCCCACTCTGATTACAAACCTGGCTCTGATACCACTAATGTCGCAGGGCTACCTCGCTTACACCCACAGTATGCATATACAATACAAAATCATATTAGTCCCGGTAAATTAACTCTCAAGGAGCCAAATCTTCATTTAGAATATGGTTAAGGCCCCTATCTTACTCTGCAGAATAAATTATAGACTAACCAAGTTTGAACCTTAACCCATCCTTTCCTTCCTATCGGGACTCATTCACCCTCATAAACCTTAGTTTAACCCTTAAGTCGCATATAATCAAACCCCACTTTCCTTTGTTAAATCGGACTTTACCATAGAACCCTCTATTGGCGCTTTATTTCTATTATAAATAGAAATACACATAAACATGCATAAACTTACCTTTTCACCTTTTTAAAGACCTTGCACAGTTTCCAATGTTTCCCTTTATCGTTGATCGCAGTCGGGGCTCTCCGTGGTCACACTACACACTCCTTGCATCCCTGATGTGCAAATTCTTACATTGTAGTCTCTTCAGAGCTTCACTCTGATCATTCAATTGGATTCAAAGACCCACTATGATTCCTCTGAATCATTCTCCCCCTCTGTATATTTCTTCAGAACTCTGCCTGCAACCTCTGTTACAGAACCTACGAATTTACACATAAATCAATCATTGAATACTCGATTCACACACTTACACAATTCCGGGATAAACCTCTGTATAAACAAGTATAAACAACTGATTACATATCGAGACCCTCTGTCTCACAGGCCTGATCTTCAATATCAGTAGCCTCCTCCCCCTTTTACTCTGCCCGTAGGATTACATTTATACCAGAAAGGTTTTGTTGAACTAATTCTGGTTCAAACTCTTAATCTACTGAACTCACTCCTAAATGTCCTCTCTAGTTCCTCGGATCATGAAACTACCTTAAGAGTTATAATTGACTTCTAACTCTCTTGTCAATATTAACCACTCATGTCTCCTTAATTTAAGAGCATTTACAACATCCTCACAACATCTAATTAATTCTCATGCTACTCACTCAAAAGCCTAAATAATACATTAATTCATCACTTAGGAATCCAACTTCCTTAAAACACATGACCCCCTATGTCTACTAAAATACAATGATTTTCTCTTGGGTTGAATGCTCTTGCATCATGATCTTCTTGTAATCAAAGAAGTAATAAAATAACATCTAACATCATAATCAAAGAAGTAATAAAATAACATCTAACATCATAAGTAATTATCAAGATAAGGAAAATAAGTTATAATCATCAAGTCTCCATATTGTCCAACATGACAATGGCACGATCAACTCTTCTTTTCTCCTCAGGAAATAAGCTAAGTCTCAGAGTCAGCTATCCAACAAATCAAAGAAGGTTTCTAGCATAAATCTCTGCCTGAAATCCCCGAAACTTGACCTAATAACCAAGCCCAAAAATCTCGGGATATGTGTAAGTCTTAAGAGGAAAACTCTCTAGAAATTTTCGGGCTATGTGCCAGACTTGTCTTAGTTGAAAACTCGGGGTTTAACTCCTTGCTATACATTGTTTCCTTCCTTCAAACCTACAACAAAGACCTCCTCTCAAACTCTCCTATGCTTGGTCTCAAATCCTCATGAGAACAATAATGAGAGAGCTCCCCTTCCTTAGTTTGCAATGCAAGCATCCTCTCGTTGCTTCTACCCTCTCCTTTCTTCTCTTCTACAATGCTACTCATGAAGAATAATGAGATAACTGTTGCCTTTTTCCTTTTTGTCTTCTCTTAGAGTAGGAAAATCTAACCCTATTGTTGAAGGGATGAGATTAAATCTTGACCCATGAGATCAATGGATGAGGTCAAGTCCCCCACTTGACCTCTTGTCTCATGTGGTCCCCCTCACTTAAAGAACTCCTAGTCACTTTAATATGTTTTGTACCATGTGCTCTTTTTCTCTTATAAAGTCAATTTTAAAACATAAAATTCATTTTAATAATTAAAGTCACTTTGTACTTTTTCTCCCTAAAGTCACATTTAAAAGATAAAGTGACTTCATTAAAAAGTACTTAGCACATGTACCACCTCATAAAGAGACTTAACTCCATGTCATTAATATAACTCATAATGTCTCGTGACAAAAAGGTCATTAAAGTGTTTTCTTACACAAAAAAGCCAATGCACTAGGAAACACTTCCTTGGTACCATTTTTCTCGACACGTTTTGAGCATACAAGGGCTCTCTTACTAGGATAATGGCCCTCTAAGGAAAAATACAAATACAACAAACCTTGGAGAAACTGTAGATGATGAAATCCTCTACAGATTCGTCCTTTCGATATTGCTTGGCTGATCTGAATCCTTCTCCCTTCCTGCCCCTTGCACTCTTCCTTGAACCCTGCACATTTGGATGAAAGTCATTCACCCAATTGCTGAGATCTCACTATCTCACTGTGTCTTGTGCTCAAGATGCATGCCTTGATTTTTAAAGTTTGAGTTATTGACCGATTCAACAACACTAATCTCGAAAATGATTAACGTTTTATATGAGAGCTCAACATTACTTGAGATCAACAGTTGGGGTTCATCTAATTCACCAATAAAAATAACCTTTGCATTTCATTAGATTAACTCACCTTTTCTTAAAAAAGTCAATTACTTTAATAATTCCATTAATTGCCAATGTTAATAGACCATTAAATTGCTTCCACATGTCTAGACACCTAGACTTGTGCGGAAGTACTTGTCTGATGCCACTATCATCAACACAAATATCAGTGGTGAGAAAAGTACTGTTACCGGATCCGTCAAGCCTAATGGCTGGATCCGCGGATCCCCGGATCGGAGACGGATTCGGATCCGGATTTGCAAAGATCCACCCAAGTTCTCTTGCGTAAAAAACCGTCAATGTCAATGCGCAAATCTGCAGCAAATGTCAGCACAACATTCCAAAACAGAAAATTTAACCATCTAGTCGCAAGTCAATTAAGGAATGATAAAAAATGGATTAATGAATCAGCATCCATGAAAATAAACTAGGTAGTCGGTGAATGACAATTTATTATTTTTATGTTATTTGACCATATTATAAGGTTTAATACAAGACATTATAAACTTTAAAGCTTAATGCAGGTGACACGAAGTTTATAATCCACCCATATTTATTTAGATATTTTAAAGTTTAAAAAGTAAGTTTTTATTTAGATATTTTAAAGTTAAAAAACTAAGTTTTTATTTTAATCCATTTTAAAGTTTCTTTTCAAGTTTAAAAGTAAATTTTCTAAAATAAGTTTAATAATTTGCTTAATATAAATATTATAACTAATAATTAATGTTTAAATATTTATAAATGATGCATTAATTATATTATGATTAACTTAATAATTATTTTTAAAGTATTATATTGAAGTTATATATTTAAAAATTCACATATGTTTTTTTATTTTTATAT
>APFE030515161.1:101814-125442 GCA_000404065.3 Pinus taeda
AGGGCTTTCTTCCACCTGCATACATGAGATTCCCGATCATGAATCTCAAACCCCTTGGGTTGTTCCAAACCTGTGGACCTGCTACATGAGGGGAATGGTCCCCTTGTAAGATTTTCTTTCAGTACATCTCAAACATGTACCTTCATGCTCTTTTTGAATTCAGGCATCCTTGTCACCATTTGACTCACATCGAGTAGGGCCCCATAAAGTAGACCTCCGGTGATATAGATGAGATGTATCAACTGACATGGTCCCCAATGGACTTCCTGCAACTTGATACAAATTGCCAACCCTGAACCCATGAGTAAAAACATCTTTGAAAATTCTATTTTCAAACACTTACCTTTCCATTGATGAATGCCACCCTGAAACCTTTGACTTCCATTGCCGAAATGGACACCAAGTTATTCTTGCAATCAGGTACATAAAAGAGATTCTGTAAATGAATCGAGTTACCTCATTCAATTGATGGGTAGCATTCCCTACACCCTTTTCGGGATAGGTGGCATCGACTCCAAGTATAATCCCACGATTATTTCTATCTCTACCAAATTAGAGAGAGCACCCTTCTATCCGATGAAGTGCCTTGAAGCACTACAATCAATAAGCCAGATTCCCAAAGAGTCTGAAGGAGAGGGTAAATACAAGATAACGCGTCTTTATCTTATTAGAAACAACATTTGATTCCTCATACCTAGGGTTCCTTGCTTTCTTTGAAGAGTCAACCATTTCCTAGATGACTTGCATTCCTTCGATCCCTAGAATGATTGTTATCATCATTAAGTGATGTGTCCCTACCATTTAGACACTCCTCAACATAATGGCCGAACTTATTACAAACAAGGCCTCTGCCTTTCCTTCCACCCTAGACCTAGACTTCCCATTGAAGTGATCTTTAGGTAGGCCATCAAAAGTTTCTGCTACGCCATTCTAATGATATTCTTTGCTTCGACTTCACCCTTGGTGAAATTGAAGAGGAATGAGGAATCCATTGATCCTTTTGTCTTTTCCCAACTGTCTTCGGTGATTTCTCTTTCACTCTTGCTTGGGCTTTGTCTTCACCTCAGCTTTGATACCATGTTAATTTTAGGTATGTTCTATGCTTAGAGCAATTTATTTCAATTGTCATAGTTAGCTCAATATCTTTTCCAGATTAGCAATCACATCAACATTAAAGTAAATTGCAGATAGAACATAAACATAGATCGCAGAAGACAAGGCAAGACAAGAGAACACAAGATGTGGTGCTAGCCAGGGACAAACCCCAATGTGGGGAAACCCTTGATCAATTCTTCTTATATGTTCTTCAATAGTTCAACAAAGAGAGAGAGAGAGAGAGAGAGAGAGAGAGAGAGATTACATTTACAACATAAGTCAACACTTGACTTATCTAAATAAGAGCATAGATCATCTCTAAGAAGATGATACATGAGATAGCTGATCTCAGTTGAAGACATGTTGCTTCAACTGATTCTCCGAGGTGACTCCTTCACCTATCATTATGCTGCACCTTGTCATCATGTTGCACCTCACCGTGGTGCATCGTTCTGCACCCAACATCACTATGCTAGACCTCATTATCATGCTGCACACCTAATGCTACACCTTCCGATGCTGTGACATCGAGCTGTACCTTGTCATAATGTTGTCGCTGCTCATACTGCTGCACCATGGTTGCTTGCTGTCCCATGCAAACACAATGTCCTTGCTGACCCATCTATCATGCTCCATCATGATAGCATTTGCAACACCTTGCTGTTGCTGCTGTCCTTTTGTGCCATCATGCACCATGCCATTGCTGTTGTCTCATTGCATCATGCTATCATACTACAAGCACTGCTGTCCCATTGTTAGTGACATTGCTGCAACTATGTGGCGGTATCCAACACCTAAGAAACCCCTCCACATGGCTGCTAACAGATTCTCCCAAGTGTCTAATACATCAATGAATAATCACTGTAGATGCTGCCACTGGTTAGGGCATCTAACCATCAAGTCTTCCCCTCCACTTTGGCTACTACAGGCTGCAAACAAATCCCATTCAAACTGATCCAAAATCATGGACCCAACGCAAGTCATTAATGGAGAACAGACATACCTTTGTACTGCTGTTCATGGGCAGAGTTCTGGTCACTGGTTAGGGCAACCTACAGCCTTATATCCAACCTTCAATTCTGCCCAGATCTTCTGTTAAGTAATGCAGTTGCCCTTTGTTAGGAGGCTGACCCTTCTTGCTGTGGTTCTGGGCAGTCTAGCCCTCTTTAACAACCTCGTCCTGCCTGTAATTATTGCGGCACCCTACAGCAAGACTGTGTAGGGTTACGGCGCCCTTTCCATGGATCTGCACCCCTCCAAAGTGCCTATGGCTGCGACTCTTCCAGCAAAGGGAACTCGGCCCTCCACCCTGAAACAGGCCCTAAACTAATAGTGTTTAGCCCTTAAGGGCTTGGCCTAGCACACCGCATATTCAGCCTCCATTAGGGCAACTGGGACCCGAAAATTGTCCTATTCCACACTATTCCAGCCTCCTTATGCTGCAGCTAGGGCATGTTATCACTGCAGCTAGGTACAGCTTGTTTAGGGCCTCCTCTATGGCGTTATTTCTCCATCCTATAACTGCAGCTAGGTTCCTTTAGGCAGCGTATAGTTGCTGCCAGATCATCCTCCTTAGAACTGTGTTAGGGCATCCTCCTTAGGACTGCATTAGGGCTTGTAGAATGCAGCGTGTAGGCTTCCTTCCCTCTTGTGTCTTAGGGCTACTTCCTCCTATATTTCTCTCACACTAAAACCCAAGACAAGTGGTGAGAAATCAAGAGAGAAGTGTGTGTGAAAATGACTCTCAAGTCATCTCCTTTTATACTAGAACGTTGAGCACATGTGGGGGTTATTTGGTTGCTGGCCGACCTTGACGAATTGTCTTATAACACAAATAAATTCATAACTCCATGAATACTTATCGGAATCGGATGATCTTTAGATCAATCCTACACCTCTTGATGAGAGGGATCCAAGAAAAAAATCAGCTGCCATAAATAAGATGACCCACATGGAGTTTGGCCCTAGTTGCCAATTTTAAGATCTTCTTTTGGCAATAGGTCCAGGGGGCACTGATCTCCTTGTACCCTCCTTTGTGGCATCTGTCCATGGAGTTTTTGACTTTGGACCGTTAGTGGTTTTTGTATGTATCCAGTTTTTTCCAGCTGCACTTTCTTTCCTAGTTTATGGAGTTTGGATCTTAGGCTAGATCTGTTTTTGGCTTTTGTAGGAGTGGCATTTGCATTTCTGCATTGTATTGATCCTTTTGTATGTACTTAGCAGTCCCATTGACTTATTTGTGGTCATTTTTTGGACCCTAATAAAATTATCTTATCCTCTCTGTCAAATCATGTGGGTCTAGTGCCACCAATGTCAAATTTGTCTTCTAAAAACCCCATTGGTTTGTAGCTATCTTCTTTGCTTTCCTTAGAAGAACCTTCCTCAATCTCCCTTGGCAACTTGCAAGCAGGCAGGTTCCTCTCTTGATGCTCAACTCTCAGTTAGAAACCCTGAGGATGGTCTTTGCAAAGCCACAATCTCGCCCTGATAAGCAAAGGTGAAGATTGTTCACCTGCAACAGATGCCCCATTGTTGTACTAAACACATCCTACTCTCAAGTTGTATTTCCTTATATTTGGCTGTTAATTAGATGATTTCCTCCTCTAGTAGCTAGGCTTCGTTTTTTTTAACCTTGGGGAAAATTTCTAAACATTTATCCTAGTGATAATTGTTCAATGTTATTATGCTTTATTTTAGAAGTTAGAAGTCTTATAAATTGTCGTAATTCACAGTGAACATGTATATATCGTGTATGACTAGATTACTTATGAGCTTTATTCCATTTCATAGGAATCCAAAAATAAAGCACAAATATACGATCTGGAAAAGGCTGTTTTGAGGAAGCTGCAATTTGAAGTCAGGTAAACTTCTAGTGAATTATCATAGTCAAGATTAGACTATGATCTTTGACAATATCTGATTGAGTATTAACCTTTCACAAGTTGTGTGGTAGTAGTTGGGAATGCAATCTGTTCATGTCCCTTAGTTGTTTATGGTTATTTGATTGATTTTTCTATATTAGCATCAAGTGTGCAGTTGTTACAGTGCAGAGCTTAGATGGTTCATCTTATCATGGGATTTTTGGATAGAAAATAAACAGAAAATTAATATGTGAAGTGGCTAGCTCCATATTGTGATAGATTGATGTTAATTTTCAACTTTTGTTTATTTTTCAGCGAGCGAGAGCATCATGCCATGAACAATCTTTTGGAGAGAGCTTTTAGTCAACACATGGTGAGTGTGCTTTGCTTCCATAACCCTTCTTAGATTCTTCGTTGAGATAATATTATGGTTCTGACAGTAAATTTGAGATCTGAGCTGTTTGAGATCACATCTTTATCTTTGATGTTTGCTTTTAGCTGGATAATTACACTCTCATTTGATGTCTTAATTTTGGTCTTGTTGGTGGCCCAATTTGATGTTTTTGGAAATCTGCAGATATTAATGTGATTGTTTTCTTTCTTTCTTCTTTCTGGGATTGGATAACCATCTTTCAAACACTGCTTGATGCTTGCGATTTTTAATAATTGATTTTGTTTTGCTAATCGCTGTTCATAATGTACTGACACTGACTGTTACTGCTTATGCGAATTATTTTGAATGAAGTTCAAATCAATTTATTTTTCCATCATTGCTGTTTATATCCCTGTTTTGTTTTGCAATTTCTTTGGTGGGACAAAATCTGCTTGAAACTATTTCTGGATGAGCTAAACCTATGGATATGACTTATGAAAGTGGTCTTGTTTGTTTCAACATTCACCTGTTCTTCAACTGCTCTAATTTTTGTAATGTAATTTCATCCAAACAGGTTTTTAGGAGGTGCGAGATTTGTGTTTATTGGTATTAAATTTCAAATACCAGTGCACATATATTTATACTTCAACTGTTTTTATTCCCAGAAAATTATTAAATAAAATTCTGAATTTCTGTGAAAATAAAATCACTGGTCTTTAACTTTTAATTGCAGCGGACAAATAAAATCAGAGAGATCAATCACATTACAACACTAAATATACACCCTAACAATTTGTTGATTTGGGGTAGCATCGGATGTGCTCTAACCATGAAAATTGGTGGAGAGGCTAAGACACATGAGATCTCCAAGACCCATAAATGGTTTGGACAGATTGTACCCAGTTTGGGAGATATTAAAATAATTAACATTTTTAATGGAGTTCCTAAGTCTTAACTTAGGAAAAATAAAATATTAGTGGGTATTAATATAAAACTGGGTTAGAAGAGTCCAAAAGTCTTGGATCAAGCCAAATCTAATCTTAGCCCTTGATTAGAGATTTAATTTCGGCTGTTGATGGACCAACGAGAAAAGTATAAGAAGAGGCTTGAGAGTCAGTTGGAGAACACACAAGAGTGATCAGTCATTCTATTCTCTAGAGTGGGGTTTGCTAAGAGAAATAGAATCAGTGATCAACAGCGAGGGGCAGTGAATACATAGCAAAGAGGTAGAGTTGGTACCAGAGAGACAACGCAGAGCTTAGAGAGGTTAATGCAGAGGTAGCTGGAGTCTACACAGAGGCAACCAGGAGCTGTGTAGAGCCAAAAGAGGCCAACATGTGAGATGCAGAGGGTCTAGGGGCTGACGCAGAGGCTAGTAGAGCTGATGTAGGTCCAAGAGGCAATGCTGGGAGGATTTCATGGGACAGATTGGGAGCTGGTGAGCCGGATAGGGTGACGCAGAGCAGTGGAAACTACAATTGTTGCTGTGGGATCGTTCCTCCGGTGATTTATCAACCAGAATATCTGTCTTCGAGGAGAGGTACTACTGCCGAAGGCATTCTCTGTTGGGTGAGCCATTTCTGGCATCCTGGTTGTATTATGAAAACTACATAATAATAAAACCCTCTGAATAGCTGCACCGACTTTCCCGCATTAGGTTTTTCCGTGGACATTGGTCCAAAAATAACGGTGTCACTTGTGTGCTTGTTTTCTTTCAGTTGACGATCTGTAGATGTTGATACTGTACTTGTGTTTATTTTCAGTATTTACATGGTAAATAACTTGTTAGGTAATTAAACAAGTAGGAAGAAATAAACCAGATAGTATAGGAAGAATTTCTAATGGGTTAGACTTAGAAATTCCAGCATGGTATGAGAGCGTGGTTGCAGATCACAGGATAACTAAAGGCATCAGCTAGCAGAAACAAATGTTTGGAGTGACAGAAGTTGTTCCTAGCAGAAAGAAGCAAGGAAGGGGTGACATAGAGGGCCTGCATCATCAATTCGAGCTAGGAGAAGGATTAGCGCAGAGGCAGAGAGGAGCAAACTTGACCTATGCAGTGCTCAATCATTTTTCTTAGTTTGGAAGGATCGACGTTGTGGCCAGGAGGTGCAGATTTTGCTGGTGCCGGGATTGCACAGAGCCTAGAGGCTCAGTCCTTTAGTTGCCAGGGCATAGGAGGCTTTGGATAATTTGCGGAGCGAAGCTGGTGGGGTATAATGATTAGAACAATACCTAACATGTAATAACCAAAACGAAAATGCAGGAAGCGTATAGAAATTTTAAATTTTTGTACTTACCTGGACTACTATCTATCTGATCCGGTGAAGTTGATGATGCTGCTGCTACTGCTCTGCTCCAATTATCCGAGAGACCAATTCCACCCAGCCAGACTGAGCAGAGACTGGTTGCTCAATCCAGTAAGCTTCTCACAGAAGCTCACTGTCCCCCGTGCCCAGAACCTCAGACGGATTAAAGCTCTTCCAATGGCAGACTTCTCTCACTTGGTGAATCCCTCCTCCTGGTTTCTCACTCCATTCTTTCCCCCCCTTTTCGGTTTAGACCTCCGGTATTTAACTGTGGGCTTGGCGGTGACTGCCCTTCCACCTGCAGCCACTGCCTTCCCTCTTTCTGACACGCTTTCCATGCATTTTTCTGCTCTCAGATATTTTCCCTTGCTGTCTTATGTCTTCTCTTATGTATCTTGATTGATTTATGCGCCCCTTATAAGGGTGGTTTTTTTTTTTTGATTTTATATTTATAAGGGTTTTAAATTTTATAAAGTTTAATTTATATATTTTATAAAGTCCAAAATCTATGTTTATAAAGCTTAATCATATTTATTTTTAAGGTTCAATTCATATCTGTTTTAAGGTTTATTATATCAGTTTTAATATTAAGTTAAAACTTTATGTTACTAGATTTGTTTAGATGGGTTGTCACATACACTCCCCCTTCAGAAAACTTCGTCCCGAAGTTAGAGTTTTAGGTTTAAGGTTTTAATGGACACGTCTTTCCCTATCCAGGTTCCCAAGCTATTCTAAAATCCTCCTATCCTTCCTAATCTCTTCTGCTCCCATCCTATCCGTCCTCTACTGGAGTATGTCATGGCGTTAGTTTTACTCACCTAACCATTCATAAACTCTAAGGTGACAACGTCGGTTATACCGACCTGATTCCCAGTAGGCATCCGGAAGTCATCATCACACGTCTAGGGGAGCGTGATTTACATAGTCCTCCCATGACTCCAGGATTCGTAGGATAAACGGTGGGCAACACCTCCACCCCTCATAGTAGAATTAGGGCTAATACCCTATCATAGAATCACTTTGAGCTTTAATTGTTCTGAGGTTTTGTCATCACGTGGTCATCCCGGTAACTGTCTATTACCTGCAATCATACACTTATCTATGCATTCGTAAAATGTGTACCAACATATTCAAAATAACTCACGTATTATTCACTTACGAATTCATCTATTATACTACAGTACAACATATTTTGCCATATTCCATGCATGTCTTTTTTACTTTTATCTAGAATGTATTCACTTCCTGATTTCTATCCCATCGATCATATTGACATGTATAAATAAATCAGATCTATAATATCTTAATTTCTTTCAGAAGTAAAATCATTCAACTGCCTTAACTTTACTTTGAAAACTATAATTTAGTAAAATGAACCACATATATTGTTTTGGTATCCATGTACCAGCAGGAATTAAACATATATTATGCCACAAAATGTCACGTTTATCTATAATCATTCAAAATGATTCTGAGTCTCTGATTGTAGTGAAGTAAATAGATACTAAACATAGTTTAAAGTTCTTCAAAATGGACATAGATTAGGGTATCTCTGACATATGTCCTCTGTATTTTCCCAAGTTGCTGATATAGGACTATACTTGTCCCATTGGACCTTAACTTGGTCCACCAGGCGGTTCCTCAGCTTTCGAACTCTACACTCCAGTATACGTAACGGTTCGACCGTTATGACTCCCTCATCCGATACCTGCAATTCCTTCCATTGAAGGTTATGAGATAGACCAGCTATATAATGTCTTAATACAAAAACATGAAATACATTATGAATTCTATGCAGGTGAGGTGGTAGGGCAAGACGATAGGCAACAGGTCCCACTCTTTCCACGACTTTAAATGGCCCAATAAATTGTGGTGATAACTTTGTCCCTTTTCCGAATCGAATAGTACTTTTATTTGGCTTGATGCAGATGAAAACCTGATCCCCTACTTCATACCTCCTATCTGTTCTGTGAGCATCAGCATAACTCTTCTGTCTATCCTGAGCTTCCTTTAATCACTGTCTAATTTGTCTTACCTGCGCTTCCATTTCATGGATTAATTCTGGTCCTATTATCACTCGATCTTCTAACCTGTCCCAACTTAATGGTTTTCTGCAAGGTCAACCATATAAAGCTTCAAATGGAGGCATCCCAATCGAGCTGTGGTAACTGTTGTTGTATGCGAATTCGACTAAGGGTAAATACTTTTCCCAGTGTGATTGTTGATCCCATCACATACATTCGCAACATGTCTTCAAGTACTTGATTTACTCTTTCAGTTTGCCCATCAGTCTCAGGATGGTAACCAATGCTTAAATTTAGTTGAGTACCTAAGGCTGTTTGCATGCAAGTCCATAATCTAGAAGTGAATCGTGAATCTCTATCGGATATAATATTTTTAGGTACTCCATGAAATCTGATAATTTCATTTATGAATACTTGAGCTACATCAGCAACATCGTAAGTATCTCTTACGGGAATGAAATGGCCGCTTTTTGTTAATTTATCCACCACTACCAAAATGGCATTGTGTCTTTGAGAAGTAAGAGGTAGTCCAGTGATAAAATCCATAGAAATGGTCTCCCATTTAGACATAGGGATGTCGTGGGGTTGTAAGAGGCCCACTGGGTGACAATGATCTGCCTTTACTTGCTGACATTCTAAACATTTTGCAACAAATTGAGTGATACCGCACTTCATACCTGACCAAAAGAAGAGTTTCTTGGTATCTGCATACATTTTCCCTACTCCAGGATGAGCACAATATACTGCTCTGTGGGCTTCCCTAAGAATGGTATCTCGAAGATCTTTGTCATCAGGAATATACATCCTTCCATGGAATCGTAAGATTCCGTCGTTTTCTAGTTCATATCCCTCGAACTTCGATTCTTTTGCCCTTTTTCCCTCAAGACTTGCTCTCACTTTTAAATATCATCTATCTTTTATAAGATGATCCAGTACTCGTTGTCTTAAGTCTACTTTAATGGGTATGAGAGAAAATATCCGAGGTCTTCTGCTTAAAGCATCTGCTACTACATTTTCTTTTCCCTTAATATATGATATCCCGAAGTCATATTCACTTATAAATTCACTCCATCGCCTTTGTCTGGCATTTAAGTCTCTTTGGGTGAACAAATACTGTAGACTTTGATGGTTGCTTTTAAGTGTAAAACTTCATCCCACTAGATAGTGTCGCCAAATCTGTAAAGCTAACACTACAACGACTAATTCTAAATCGTGAGTAGCATAGAGTTCTTCATGAGGTTTTAACTTTCTGGAAGCATATGCTATTACTCCTCTATCCTGCATCAACACTACACCCAGTCCCTGTTTGGATGCATCAGTACATACTGTAAAATCTTTGTCCATGTCAGGGACTCTTAGTATCGGTGCACTGGTGAGTAGTCTTTTGAGTTCAAAGAATGCTTTTCTACATTCCTCGGTCCATTCATACTTAACACCTTTCCGCTGAAGGGTTGTAATTGGCTTTGCGATTTTGGAGAACCCCTCCACAAATCTTCGGTAATAACCGGCTAAACCCATAAAGCTTCGTATCTCATGAGCATTTTTCGGTATTGGCCAATCCATGATCGCTTTTACCTTCTCAAGATCTACTGAAATCCCTTCCCCTGATATGATGAGTCCCAAATAATGAATCCTTTCCTGAAAGAATGAACACGTGGATAGTTTTCCAAACAACTGGCGTTCTCTAAGACAGGACAATACCATCCGCAAATGATCTTCATGCTCTTTTTTATTCTTGGAATAGATGAGAATATCATCTAAAAAGACTTGCACAAATTGATTGAGATATTTACGGAAAACACTGTTCATAAGATTCATGAATACGGCTGACGCATTTGTTAACCCAAATGGTACCACAGTAAATTCATAATGTCCAAAACATGTCTGGAATGTAGTCTTGGAAATATCATTTTCAGAAATCCTTAGCTGATGATAGCCTGATCTAAGATCAATTTTGGAAAAGACAGCAGCTCCTTTCATTTGATCGAAAAGATCGTCGATTCGAGGCGTAGGGTATTGATTCTTTACTGTAGCTCGATTCAAGTCTCGATAATCTATGCATAATCTTAAAGATCCATCTTTCTTCTTCACAAAAATTACAGGAGCGCCCCAAGGTGATGTACTGGGCCGAATATGCCCTATATCCAGTAGTTCCTTCAATTGAATTTGCAGTTCCTGAAGTTCTGGAGCTGTCATTCTATAAGGTGTTTTAGAGATCGGTTGGGTACCTGTTTTTTATTCAATAGTGAGATCCAATTCTCTTACCGGGGGTAATCCAGGTAGTTCTTTTGGGAATACATCCGGGAATTCGGCTAACACTGGATAATGTCCAAGGGATGGCCCTTTTCCTTGGCTTACTTCTTGAATTACATAAGCCTGACAACCTTTCCTTAAACAACGCTTCCTCTGCATTGCTGAAATGTAGCGTAAAGAGACTTCCCTCTTGATTCCTTGAATTTGGATTACTTCTCCTTCATCATTAATGCCTAGAATCCTTTTCCCATAACAGTCTACAATCCTTTTCCCATAACAGTCTACCCAAGCTTGGTGAGCTTCTAGCCAATCCATACCTATGATAAGATCATACGTTCCTAATGCTGTGACATAAACTTTCAGTTTAGTCGAATAGACCCCTAGGTCAATTTTGCATTGATCCACACTCAAACCCACGGTTTGGAGTTCTCCTGAGGCCATTTCCACTTGATGGAAATCATTTTGTCTACGAGCTGCCAACCCACATTTGTTTAATGCATATGATGAAATGAAACTATCTGTGGCACCAGTATCGAATAAGATTTTGAGTTTTATACCATTGATAGTACCTGAAGATTCCACTACAGTGGATTGATGTGCTGCTTGGTCATGGTCGACCACTGCATGAATTCTATGATTACCTCGATTGTTTGATATCGGTTCCTTTCCAGTCCTATGCAATATATTCAACGAAGCTTCTAGGCAGTCACGTTGAAAGTGCGGTCCACCACATCCCCAACAATTAAGTTGCGCTGATCCTCTTGAGTCCGGGCGTGAATTCCTAGAGAACGAGCTTCGTGCTCTCGTGCTGATTCCCCTCGAATTTCTTCCTCCACTAGTGGTCCCTCGAGATGCCCATGGACTGGTGTTTGATGATCCCGCGGCTATAGTGTTTACTGCCATGGGAGCTCTCGTCCCTACATTTCTTGGGGCAAACCTGTTACCGTAAGGTGGCCTCGAGCTGCCTCCTCTGAAGAAGTTTCGGGGAGCCTTTCTTGGAAATCCTGATTGTAAAGGTCCTGCTGGCCCCATATCTTTTTTGATTCCTAGGTGCTCTTCAGCATAACGACCACATTCAACCGCCTCGGCTACTGATGACGGTTTCCACATGCTTACCAATGCTCTAATGCGAGGGTTTAACCCAAATATGAAGTGTTCAACTTGACGTTCATCAGAGTCTAAGTAGTGAATGTATTTTTCCAGCTCCATAAACCTTATCTCGTACTCTTCCACTGTTTTATTCCCTTGAATTAATGTATGAAAGGCTCTGACTTGCTGTTGTTGAAAGTATGGAGGTAAATACTTTGCGCGGAACCTTTCCTCAAATAGTTCCCAAGGGACATTGTCTGATGTAAGGTGCAGCTGCTTTTCCAAGTTTCCCCACCAAATCAAGGCACTTTCCTTTAGTTGAAACACGGCAATTTTTGTTTTTGCCGAAGAAGAATATTCTCGTAGCCTAAAGCATCTGTTCATTCCTTCCAACCATGCTTCAGCGCTTTCACCTGCTCGACCTCCTGAGAATTCTGGGAGTCTGATTTTCTGAAGCTCCCTAGAAATGTCTTCTTTCGATCTTCTGGGCTCAAAATTTTTTGGTTCTACTGAACTGGTAGCCAAATGTTGAAATTCCTCTTTGGTTTTAGCCTTAGTGGATTCTTTTAATGTCTCCAATAAGGCTTCCAAGGAGTTCATTATCACAGTCAACTCTGGCGCTGGGGCGATTGATGTTGATAATGGTCTTGGTGGTGACGATGGGGATGATGATGGCGACGGTGGCAGCCTTAATGGTGGTGATGCTGCTCGCTCACGTCGTCGTCGCTCATAAGTCCTTACCATTGTAATGGTTCCTGGACATATCACAGAATTTTATAAAAATTTGAGGTAGACAGTTAAATTTCAACATATAGTTTCTTTTGCAACATCACATTCATAAACGGGTATAGTTTTGCTATTTTTATCCGCTAGGCGGATCTTACTGGTACCGAGGTCAAGGAGGGTGGTCTCGCGACCTCCTTGTCCTAATGCAGGGTATTCTATCCTAATATGAAGAATGCAATAGTGTATGGTCATTAGCTCCTAAGGTAAAACATCTCAGAAGGTCATACATATTTATTAAATAACCCTGAGTGTATCGACAATGATGGTAAAATGAGAATCCAACAAAGACATCATGTTTTAATTACTATTACCAGTTGTGGTAGACAAATTATCTGATGCGAATGATTGAGTAGATTCTTTTTATCTTCATTAGTTAAGAGATCTACTGTCTATGTGACTAAAATAATGTATGAGTAAGTTTGTGATTTTCTTAAGATCACCTATATTTTACTTATTAATTCCTTTTATGACACGGCTTAGTATTTAGTATTTACTAAGTCTTCTTGTAGAAGATGAATTAATAATACTAGGGTACTTTATGCATGGTTCTTCAAAAGTTGCATACTGAGAGACACACCAAAGGAGAAAAACTGTAAAATATGTGTTTTGAAACTGCATAATTTCTTGAACTTATTGGGTATGGGTCTCTCAAATTCCACCCTTCTTAGCTGTTCCTTTTAACTGGAAATCGGCAATTCTAGGAGGCTATGAATGATCAAACAACATAACAGGGAACCTATCAAGGATATCATGAGAAATGCTGTTAAATGCAAAATTGCCACAATAGATTTTATTGGAGAAGACTTTGGTGATATGACAAGCAATTATGTAGTACGAGGATGTCGGCAATGCTTGCTAGAAAGATTAAAGTAGATCTCCAAGACAAATATGACATACCTGTCTCTATGAAACAACAAGGCAATAAATGTTTTCACCGATAGTGCCGAGAAGATGTTTTCTCGACCCTCGCTGATACCGATATTTTCAACACTGCTTTGAAGTTTGGAGTAGGCATCTAGAAGCCTTTCTGTATCTTCCCAGTAAAGAGAAAGAGCAACTAAAGGAATCTAGCAAGTAGATAGTATCGAATATGGGTTGTTGACATGATGAAGTTCTCTAGGCCAACCTCAAGAGCTCTCGAAATCTTAATTTTTAGTCATGTTCAATTTGTTGTTGCTGATTTTACAGTCTATCTTCTAATCAAGTTTGAATGTTGCTTGTTGCTTCTACATTTCCATAATGAAGCCCCATGTTTGCAGCAGTAACTGCTGGGAATTAAATTATGTTTTAACTTTTTACTCTGGGCTAGCTTGGTGAACACAGTGATTTAGATTCAATAGATTGCATAGACAAAGGTGCATATATATTACAATATTTGGGTAGAATTTTGGATAGTCATAGTCATACCTTATATGTTGCAAGTAATTTTGTACCTACAGAAGCTAAAATGCATAAATATAGAAAATTATCAAGGTACAAAACTAGATTCTAAAGTGTATTTTAACAAATATGCCCAATTTTACACCATAACTGAACTGGCCATTTCTGGCCTCAAAACAATGAAGGTTAATTTTAATATTTCTGCGTCTCAGAGTATGTTGTTGAGATCATAACATAGTGTTTCTATGGTGAAATATTCAATAAATGCTAATCCAGTATAACATAGATGAACCCATAACCATGTGCTTGAAAGAGAAATCCAACACCAATGAAGGGGGACCTTTGTCCAGACTCCAAATATAAAGCACTTGAGAGAGGAGCATTATAGGTGAGATTGTTCTTAGGTATTTTATCAAATAACAACTCGAGTGAAAATGTTAAATGTTAAATAGCCATATCTACCACATTAATATTGTTAAATATAAGACTTTTGTTAATATTTTAAATTTTAAAATAGTTAACCACATAATTAACATCAAAAATATATTAAAATATTTAAATATATGAGAGCGCTTCTCTATTTAGCCACTATAAAAAAATAAAAAGTAAAATTTCCAAACATGTGCCAGCCCAACTGAATCACATTAAAATATGACTTTCTGATAAAAGGTACAAGTCAATGAAGAAAATGAAAAGCCATAAAGAAGCCGCAAACGCAAATGGTGGACATCCGGATTACACGTGGTCGGAAATTTGATATCGGGCATTTGGGAGTACGACAAGGCTGTCCCGTCAGTGACAATTAGACTTGGGGTGAAGTTGATTCTGCTCTTGGCATTAAACTCAACCATGGGCATTTTATCCTTCACTATATATTTTATGATGATCCTCGGTTACCGTTGAGAACGATTCCGAATGAAACAAAACTCATAAATGAAGCCTTTAAATAATATGACTGTCGCTACATAGCTTTACCCTATACGAATTGGTCTGAGAACGAGTTTGAATGGTGGTTGAATTAAACGTACGACATGGAGACCTTGGAACAACCGAACCTGTGACATGAAAACTTGACATTCCGTGGCTTTTACATTAATTTGGGATATATATATATTTTTTTTAACTGTGCGCAACAGAGTTCATGAAAATACACGGCCGTCTCCATAGTTCGTCAACGCTGATACTGTTGCAGCTGAGTCCACCGTTGTGCCGTCTCCACAGTTCATCAACGCTGATACTGTTGCCGCTGAGTCCACCGCCTTCCACGTTATGAATAATTTTTTTTTTTAAAAGGTCGTTCAACGATTTATTATTATTATTATTATTTTTTTATATATACGATTAAATGATTTTTTTTTTTACGCACCCATATCAATCGGATATTACATAGGCACGTCTACAACGATGATAACGCTGGCAATTTAAGACGCCGACACTCGTCGTTCGACCACCCAAAAGGTGGAACCATGCAGACACATGGGGTCGGGTCGTACGCGGGGACTGTGATGGTTTTGTTTTAAAACTTTGCCTAAATTACCGGCCTCCGCTTCTAAAGATGACTCAAGAGCTTGCAAATATCCTGCAAGAAATATTGCAATTTACGGAGGCGGATGAAACTGTTTTGAGAAATTTATGAGCCCTAAGCTGGCTGAAACATCGACCAAGCTTCGAATTTGTGCGTATTGAGCTTTTATGCACAGCTATGGACTGCACTGTTTTTAGAACTCTGAACCATACATAGTTAAGATCTCGGCTAATTTCAATGTTCTGCAAGTCGCTCGTTTGTCAGACACCTGAAATTGTGGCTGTTACAAAGGATAGTCCTCGTTAAGTCATATATATATTTTTATCATTATCTGCGTCTTTTAAATGGTTTGAATTTTGAATAAGGTAAAAGACAAAGGTAATATAATCATTTTGTAAGACTAGGTGCTCTTATCAAGTGAAAATGGATATAACTATCATTAGAAAATAGATAGTTGTGCTGTATAATAGGGGTGGATTGCTTATGTTCTGTACAAGCTATTCGGCAACAGAAACTGCCCAAAGAGCTCTTAGAGACAAGTCTTAGGCCAATTTTGCCAAATTTGGGTGACATCAGAAACCTCACCATACCCTTTATACAAGGTTTAGGTCATATACTTGATCTTTTACCAATTCGTTTAAAGGTAACATTGGGTGAAAAAAATTTCTAGAGCACTTGAGAGTGTGGCTGGAACCAGAAAAGCTTACCCAGCGTCAAAAGCTTGGAAAACTGGTGCACAATCAAAGCTTGCTGCAGGTAATTAAATGTATTAAAAGATTTGTTAATATTGAGTATGTGTCATCTGAGATCCTTTATATTAACGATAATTGTCTATTTGTCCCCTGTTTACTGCAGCAATCACTGAGTTTTTCCATCTTCTGCCACCTGCAGCAGGGAAGTTCTTGGATGACCTTGTGGTACTTAACAATAGAGATAGAAGCAGCACTACCTCCAGGACAAGTGTATAGTGAGCTGAATAGCCCGAATCGACTTCCCCTGACTAAGTTTTTAAATCATTTTGCATCAGATGCAGTAGATTATTTTCTTGTTCATTTGAATCAGCCAAAACATTTTAGAAGGTAATAATTTTTTTTTATAGGGAACGCTGTGCAAGCTACAGGAATTAGTTACTTCTAGGGCCAGTAAGATCCCAGGGTTTGAACATTGGGCTCTGATACCATGTGTAATAACCAAAACGGAAATGCAGGAAGCGTATAGAAATTTTAAATTTTTGTACTTACCTGGACTGCTATCTATCTGATCCTGTGAAGTTGATGATGCTGCTGCTACTGCTCTGCTCCAATTATTCGGGAGACCAATTCCACCCAGCCAGACTGAGTAGAGACTGGCTACTCAATCCAGTAAGCTTCTCACAGAAGCTCACTGTCCCTCGTGCCCAGAACCTCAGACGGATTAAAGCTCTTCCAATGGCAGACTTCCCTCACTTGGTGAATCCCTCCTCCTGGTTTCTCACTCCATTCTTTCCCCCCCTTTTCGGTTTAGACCTCCGGTATTTAACTGTGGGCTTGGCGGTGACCGCCCTTCCACCTGCAGCCACCGCCTTCCCTCCTTCCGACACGCTTTCCATGCATTTTGCGGCTCTCAGATATTTTCCCTTGCTGTCTTATGTCTGCTCTTGTGTATCCTGATTGATTTATGCGCCCCTTATATAAGGGTGGTTTTCTTTTATTTTTTTTTTTATTTTATTTTTATTATAAGGTTTTAAATTTTATAAAGTTTAATTTATATATTTTATAAAGTCCAAAATTTATGTTTATAAAGCTTAATCATATTTATTTTTAAGGTTCAATTCATATCTGTTTTAAGGTTTATTATATTAGTTTTAATATTAAGTTAAAACTTAATGTTAGTAGATTTGTTTAGATGGGTTGTCACAATAGTTGTACAAAAGATGTTTTAACTTTAGAGTTAATCCTCTGCATATTGAGACTATCTTCAAGATTATTTTATGTCTGATAAGATTCAGATACATAGAGGCAATCACATACAACTGAGATCTAGTTCTTCAATCTGCAGTGAGACTAGACTTACAGGACATGAAGAAAGATAACAATGAGAATACGATAGGAGTGAAGTTTAAATGACAAAACCAAAACAAAGAGATGGAGACAAAGAGGTATTAGGATTGTAGTAAGTCCTGTGAAAAATTGGTGACCCGATACCTACTGCAGTAAACTGATGATATTTCTCCTATTTGTTGAATTCCTTAAACAAATTACTTGTAGTTTTCTACAGCAAATATCGAAATACATACTCTGCAGCCTACACAAAATAAATACTGTGGAAACTAAATACAACACTGGAGAGAAATAAACACACACACATTTACACAGTTGTTTTTGGACAATGTCCTTGGAAAAACCCAATGTGGGAAAACTGGTGCAACAGCTGAGGGTTTTATTATTAAACAGTAGTTTTTGAGTACAAATTGTTGGATGCCCAAACTGGCTATCCGATACAGAGAAAAAATGGCAAAGAGTTAGTGAGAAAAATATCACACTGAGTCAGGAGATCCGACACTGATCAAGGGCTGGTAGCAGGCCCCACGCTGCCTCTGCACAGCGTTTGCATCAATCCTACGCAGATCTATGTCACATTGGTTGGGCTCTATGTCAGCTTCTCTGTTGATCTCATGCTATCTGGAAATGTTAAGTTATGGTATGTTCTATGCTTATAATAGTTTACTTCTTTTTCTTATTATATTCCACAGATTAGCAATCACATGTACATAAAGTAAAGTGCAAATAGAACATTAAACGATTGACAGAAAACAAGCCAAGACAAGAGACACAAGATGTGGCGGCTAGCCAGGAACAAACCCCACAATGTGTGGGGAAAACCTTTGATCAAATTTTCTTTTATCTTCAATAATTCAGCAAAGAGAAATAGTACAATAAATCTGATTTATATCAGCAGTAGCAAACCTTAGATCAGCAGCATCAACATTAGCAGCTTCATTGTCAAACTAGGGCAAAAGATATCTCACAAACTGACCATCGGATCGGCTTGATTCCACCACCAAAAGTTGCGGCTTCCAGAGGAGGTTCAGATGAACCTACAGTGCAGTTCAGATGACGAGATCTTCCGGTCCACGCAGGTCAAACTTCACTTCTGCAGTTGCAGCTTCAGTTTCAGCGGCTTCCTTTAAACTAGGGCAGTCGATATCTTGCAAACCGTCTGTCGGATTGACTTGATTCCACCACCAAAAATTGCGGCTTTCAAAGGAGCTTAAAATGAACCTACAACGCAGATTAGAAGAGGAGGTTTGATGGTCCACGCTGGTCAAAGTTTGGATCTGCAGTTGTAGCTTTAGTTTCAACAGCTTCGGCTTCACATGTGTGAAAGAGAGACCCTTTTCTGCGCAGTAGAGAAGAGACTCTTTTCTACGCAGTAGAGAGAGATTCTTTTCTGTGCAGTAGAGAGAGAGATGTGATGAGATGAGTCAGTGCAAATGAGGAAAATTCCTCTTGTATTTATACATAACTGATGATATTTGAATATATGAGACTGTGGGGCTTCTGAGCCTACATGAGTTGTAGGTCGGCTTGATAATAATTCCATAATCAAAATAAATTCATATCTCCATGAATACTTATTAGAATCAGATGATCTTTATATCAATCTTACACCTCTCGACGAGAGGAATCTAATAAAAATATTATCAGCCATGAATAAGATGACCCACATGAAGTTTGGCCCTAGTTGCCAATTTTAACACCCCCTCTCAACTAGGGAGAACTTCATGTGCAATCTGTCTATCAGTCGTTACTATTCATCCATCAAATGCACTGCCCTGTATAGCCTGACCCTTGCCCTGCTCTGCTCTATTCTGCCTCTTCTTCTTTGTCTTGTTCTGCCCTGTACTGATCTATACAGCTCTGTTCTGTTATGCTCTGCTTTGCTTTGTTCTGTTTAGCTCTACTTTTGTCCGAATTATGAAGAAGAAGAAATGATCGAGGATGTATCATACTGACTCAAAGTCAGTCTCAAAGTATGTACCACTGGTTCTAGACCAATCTCAACCAACCCGAAGTCAGCATCATAGTGAGTACAACTCCTACCACTGGTCCTAGACCAGTAACATCCTCCACTGGCTCAATGTCAGTCTTAGAGTGCGTACCACTGGTCCCAGACCAGTAACAACCGACCCGAAGTCAGTGTCATAGTATGTACCACTCCTACCACTAGTCCCAGACCAGTATCATTGATCCCATATCAATGGAGGTCATCCTAGCATAGGGAGTGTCATAGATACAGCGATGCATCCATCGGTACTACTATGGTCCCTAACTTCATTTCCCTGCTCATTGTTCAGATGAGAGGTACTTCCCATGAGTCCCAGACTGCATGGGTAGGATGCCTCAACAGGAGAACTAATCAATCTTGTCCTCACAAGAGAACACATCAATCGTGCTACAATCGCCATGGAGAACACATCAATCCAGGCTGCCATGGAGAACATATCAATCCAGGCCTCACAGGAGAACACATCAATCCTGCTACAATCGCCATGGAGAGCACATCAATCCTGCTACAATCGCCATGGAGAACACATCAATCCAGGCCTCATAGGAGAACACATCAATCCTGCTACAATCGCCATGGAGAACACATCAATCTAGGCCTCACAGGAGAACTAATCAATCCTGCTACAATCGCCATGGAGAACACATCAATCCAGGCCTCACAGGAGAACTAATCATCCCGCTACACAGGAGAGCGAATCATCCTGTTCCACAAGAGAGCGAATCATCTTGTCCCGCAAGAGAGCGAATCATCTTGTTCCGGTGCGCACCACCAGGGGAGGGTGGGTCACCCTGTGGTCGTATGTTGTTCCAGTAAGAACCACAAGCCATCAGAGCTCCCAGAGCTTAATGTATGCAACATGCAGGACCCTTGTACAAGGGTTTCTTGCCGACTCCAAGTCGTTTGGGAAAATCACAAATTAGATCTTTCCTCGGGGCTTTGGCAAGGTGTATCGGCCTGTACATCATCTTAATGCGATGGGGCCTCCTTGCTCATCGACTTACCATATCCCAGATGATGTCTATCTACTGGAGCAATTGACGAATACGGGATTCCTCAATAATCGAATCCCACCTCTGGTTGTTATAGAGAATCACAGTGGTATGCAATGTAAATCCAAACATCTCACTGAAGAGCTTTCGTAACGACACTGCCTCACACAAGGTCATGCTAGCAACAATATATTCTGCATCAGCGTTGCTCAAAGCCACCGACTTCTGCTTCCTGCTCATCCAGGATATCGAAGCAGATCCCAAGGTGAAACAACACCCGAAAGTGCTCTTACAGTCCACCACACTACCTACCCAATCAGCGTCAGTATATCCAAGTAGTCTCACATCTCTGGCAATGTATCTTAACCCATTGTACCACGAAGATATCTCAGAAGATTCTCGGCATCAATCCAGTGAGGCTCAACCAAATATGAGCTCATAGTGCTAACTGCAAAACATATGTTCGGACGGAGGTTCACCAAGAACATCAATGCGAATGAGTTTTTGAAACTCAAAGGCATTTCCCAAATCTAGTTCGACATCACTACCATATAACTTCTAAAAGTTAAGATCCTTGAGGTAGTCACAGGCTTGCAGTCCATCATACCAAATCTTTCCAATATCTTTACCACATATTTTCCTTGAGATAGGAAAATTCCCCTTGGCTTCTGCCATACTTCAAGTCCTTGATCCTTCATTTCAAATTCAGAAGCCAACTCCCTCTTACATTTGTGAATGAGATGGTCTACACCTGTTAGAAAGAGGTCATCTACATACAACACCAGTATAAGAGGCTTGTCATCTTCAACCTTAAAGTAAAGGTTAGCATCGACTTCATTCCTAGTGAATCCCAACTTCATCAAGTAGCTGTCGATCCTCTCATACCATGCTCGGGGTGCTTGCTTCAACCCATAAATAGCCTTCTTCAACCTGCATACATGAGATTTTCGATCATAAATCTCAAATCCTTTGGGTTGCTCCACATAGACCTCTTCTTTGATCGAACCATGCAAGAACGCGGTCTTGAAATCCATCTGATGCAGGTTCCATCCTTGTGAAGCCACAAGGGCTATGATCAAGCGGATGGTCGTATATCTAGCAACAGGTGAAAATATCATAGTCTATACCTTGCTTATGGGATAAACCACAAGCAACAAAATGAACCTTATACTTTTCCATACTTCCATTTGTTGCATGCTTTATCTTGTACAACCATTTTAAAGTAACAATTGTCTTGTCCAGGGTTTGGGAACTACTTCCCAGACATCATTCTCCATAATAGACTCATATTCTATGGTCATAGCATCCTTCCATAGTTAATGCTTGATGAAATCTGAGAATGATGAAGGCTCATTTTGTATGATCGTGCTCATGATGGTCAGGTATCCCTGATACCTATTAAGTTTCTTACTTTGACGGAAGGTTCCTCAGGGTGCAGCATGTCCTTCAGCATCATCAAGTAACCCCTTAAGCCATTAAGGCCTCTTTCTAGAAGAGGAAGGCTCATATGGAGGAGGATCAATCGGATCCATGGGTTCTTATACATCAGGCATTGATTCATCATCCTTCTCTTTCGGTTCCCTAGTGTCGGCTTCTTGAGAGCTCCTCAAAGTCGGAAGATTGTTCACCTTGCTGAGAGCCATATCTTCGTCAAAGGTGACATCATGACTAATTATGAATTCCCTTTGACCGGCTACATAAATTCTATAGCCTTTAGTATTTTCACCATAGCCCATGAAAATTCCCTTCTTTCCAGATGCACCCAATTTATTTCTTTTCTCTTTCAGCACATGAATATATACAGGGCTTCCAAAAATTCTAAAATGAGAAACATCAAGTTTCTTACCGGTGAAATTTTCTTCAGGAGTCTTCGAACCCAATGAATGCTTGATGAGGGCATTGATTTTGTACATATATGGCAGTGTTTGTAGTTTCAGCCCATAGAAACTTCAGAAGTCTTTGATCATGTAGGATGGCCCGGACAACTTCCATCATCGTGTGGTTCTTCCTTCCCGCCACACCATTCTGCTTGGGAGTATGTGGTGTAGTAGTCTCCCTCTTAATGCCAGACTCAGATATGCCTGAGTGAACCAACTGTAATACATCGGAGGTCTTGCTTTGGCTTGAGGGGAATGGTCCCCTTTTGAGCTTTCCTTTGACACATCCCAGACATACACCTTCTTTCTCTAATCAGAATTCGGGCATCCCTGTCACCATCTGTCTTACACCGAGTATAGCTTTATAATGAAGGGGGGTAAACCTCTAATGCCAAAGTTCGGACTGAAGAGATGTGTCATAAGACATGACACCTAGCAGACTTCCATTGACCTGATATAATGAATCAACACTAAACCCAAGAGTAAAGGCATCTTTAACATTATTTTTCCATATACATACCTTGCCATTGCTAAAGGTTATCTTGTAGCCTTTGTCTTCCATTGTCGAGATGGACACTAGGTCCTTTTTGAGGTCAGGTACATTCGGACTTTCTAGCCTTCTTGAATGGTTGTCCTCTTCCTCGATCCCCAGCTCTCCTTGATCTTCAAGGCTTAGATTGATAGACATCTTCCATCTGTGATAGTCAGCTTCTCACAGAGCTTGTCTTCAGCAGGAAAGAGTGTTGAGGACCCCATAGTTCTTTTAGGATAGCCTTACCAATCTTCTCTTTGATGATTGCCCGTGCTCTTGCTCGGGCTTTGTCTTTAGCTCTGATACCATGTTAATTTATGGTATGTTCTATGCTTATAATAGTTTACTTCTTTTTCTTATTATATTCCACCGATTAGCAATCACATGTACATAAAGTAAAGTGCAGATAGAACATTAAAAAATCAACAGAAAACAAGCCAAGACAAGAGACACAAGATGTGGCGGCTAGCCAGGGACAAACCCCA
>APFE030515161.1:125452-156489 GCA_000404065.3 Pinus taeda
CCCCCCCCCTTCTCGGTTTAGACCTCCGGTATTTAACTGTGGGCTTGGCGGTGACCGCCCTTCCACCTGTAGCCACCGCCTTCCCTCCTTCCGACACGCTTTCCATGCATTTTGCGGTTCTTAGATATTTTCCCTTGCTGTCTTATGTCTGCTCTTATGTATCCTGATTGATTTATGCGCCCCTTATATAAGGGTGGTTTTCTTTTATTTTATTTTTATTATAAGGTTTTAAATTTTATAAAGTTTAATTTATATATTTTATAAAGTCCAAAATTTATGTTTATAAAGGTTAATCATATTTATTTTTAAGGTTCAATTCATATCTGGTTTAAGGTTTATTATATCAGTTTTAATATTAAGTTAAAACTTTATGTTAGTAGATTTGTTTAGATGGGTTTTCACATAACAGGGCAAGACCAAGGAGGGAGTCGCTGCTGAGGCGGATTTCTAGCCAAGGAATTCGGATCAGTGGTGCAGTTGCACAAACGATCGGAGTAGGGCAACTTGACGTTGGCAAAAGGATTTCTAGAAGGGAAATCGAGACTCAAAGGGAGTCGAACCGAGAACTTCCAGACAGGAAGTTGAGAGACTTGGAGGAGTCGATAGAAGAGCAGCAAGATGGTCGTGAGTGGGCTGAGAGATCAGGATAAGCTGGATGGAGCGTCCAACTTTGTGGTCTGGAAGGCCAGGATCTCGTCCATTCTAGACAGATATTGCATCAAGGACTTCGCCTTGAAAATGATAGCAATCCCAGTTGACCCAGCTGAAAATGAGAAGTATGAGGAGGCAATGGCCAGCGCGAAGTGCATCATCCTTGATGGGGTCAAGGACCATGTAGTACCACATATTACCGAAAAGGACATGGCAAATGCGATGTGGGAGGCCCTGAAGAAATTGTACCAGCATACTTTCGTGCAGAGAAAGATGTTACTTGAAAATCAGCTGCAGTCATACCAGATGCAGAAGGGAGAGGAGATAGATGTCTTCCTCGATCGATTGAAGGAGACCGGGACCAACTGACCTCCATAGGGGCGATGTTGGATGAGGAGATGTTGGTGAGGACCGCACTAAATGTAGTTTCTGAGGATTGGGAAGTGTTTGTCTAGAGCATACTGGGCAGGTCGAAGCTTCGAGATTGGGAAGAACTGTGGGCGGATCTTTGTCAAGAAGAGATCAAACAGCTGACCAAGGCGGGGAGTAGCAGCAAAGGGGTTAGGATCAAGAAGGAGGAAGAAGAGGATGTGACTCTAGCATTTGCGGGAAAGCAGGAGAAGCGGAAGAAGGAAGACCTTTCCAAGGTCAAGTGCTTCCATTGTGGGGAATTGGGTCATTTTGTGAACCAGTGTTCGAGGAAGAAGAGCAAGGGAGAGGTTTCCAAGACCAAGGCAGCACTAGCGAAGGTGGAGAAAGAAGTCGAGGAGGATGACGACTGTGCCATGAGTGCTCATTGAGCTGTGGTTAGACAAACTATAGGCGATGAGGGGCAGGATCCTTGAGGTACCCAACCTCTGGATCATAGCTTGCTACGGGAGCCTCGAAGAGGAGTAACAAGACTAGCAGATGTCAGTAGAGATGGATGTGGATGGAGCGACAAAGAGTGCTACAGTGCAAGTGTCCCGAGATATCTTGAGGCTATAGTGCGAGAAGGACAGGAGTGTTGCACCAGTGCAGGATGGCATAGAGAGGTGTGCAACGATGCGAGATGCATGGAGTTGTTGCAGCAGTGCAAAGGTCAGTAGAGGGAGCACTTGTTGGCGACAGAGGGAGCTTCAACATCAGGAATGTTTCTAGCCTGACACGGATGTTAGATGTTGGGTGGATCTCCTTCTCAGTAACTAAGTTGTTATGCAGTAGCGGTATGCAATAGCACGATGCAACATGAGGAGAAGGGGATGTAGTGCAAATGCAGTGCTGGGTGTATAGACCAGCAATAACACGGATACAGAGGGAGCTGCTGTATGGATGCAGCAGCGGCAGTGGCAGGGCCATGGGCAGCGGTATAGGATGCATCAGTGCACAGGATGTTGGGCGGGGAGGCCTAGCATCAGCACAGGGACCAATGCTGGATGATCAGGGTAATACTCGGCGAGTATTACTAGAGGACAGTCCTCACTAAGAGGGAGTGTTGATTTGGGTAGCATCGGATGTGCTATAGCCATGAAATTGGTGGAGAGGCTAAGGCACATGAGATCTCCAAGACCCATAAATGGTTTGGACAGATTGTACCCGGTTTGGGAGATATTAAAATAATTAATATTTTTAATGGAGTTACTAAGTCTAAACTTGGGAAAAATAAAATATTAATGGGTATTATTATAAAACTGGGTTAAAAGGGTCAAAAACTCATGGATCAAGCCAAATCTAATCTTAGCTGTTGATTAGAGATTTAATCTCGGCTGTTGATGGACCAACGAGAAAAGTATAAGAAGAGGCTTGAGGGTCAGTTGGAGGACACATAAGAGTGATCAGTGATTGTATTCTCTAGAGTAGGGTTTGCTAAGAGAGATAGAATCAATGATCAACAGTGAGGGGCAGTGAATACATAACAGAGAAGCAGAGTTGGTATCAGAGAGACAGCGTAGAGCCTAGAGAGTTTGACGTAGAGGCAGCCAGGAGCCACGTAGAGCCAGGAGAGGCCAGCGTGTGAGACACAGAGGGTTTAGGGGCTGACGCAAAAGCTCTAGAAGCTGACGCAGGGCCAAGAGGCAGCGTTGGGAGGATTTTGTGGGACAGACTGGGAGCTGGTGAGCCAGATAGGGTGATGCAGTCCCTATCAAAGTGACGTAGTGGAAGCTGCAATTGTTGCTGTGGGATCGTTCATCCAAGGATTTATCATCCAGAATATCTGTCTCTGAGGAGAGGTACTACTGCCAAGGGTATTCTCTGTTGGGTGAGCCATTTTTGGCACCTTGGTTGTATTATGAAAACTACATAATAATAAAACCCTCTGAATAGCTGCACCAGTTTTCCCGAATTGGTTTTTTCCGAGGACATTGGTCCAAAAATAACGGTGTCACTTGTGTGCTTGTTTTCTTTCAGTTGATGATTTGTAGATGTTGATACTGTACTTGTGTTTATTTTCACTGTTCAGTATTTACATGGTAAATAACTTGTTAAGTAATTAAACAAGTAGGAAGAAATAAACAAGATAGTATAGGAAGAATTTCTAATAGGTTAGACTTAGAAATTCCAACACAATTTTCCTTCATTAAAATTCTCAGGAAATTTTGGGCCTAGACCCATAGAGAAGAATACATAGAAAAATGCACTATTGGAACTTGTAACTCAGCCCTCATTGGAAAAATTGGCCAACCAAAAACTCAACCTCCTAAAGAACTCTGCCCTAAATAAACTTGGCCACCACCAACAAATCGGCCCTCCTCGTATGACCCATGTGAACTCAAGAAAAATTAGCCTCTACACAACTTGACCTCCTTTGGGCCTCAACTACTCGTTCTCTCAATTTTCTGAACTCGGCCTCTTGGAAATACTCCTGAAATTTTCATACACTCTTCCTCCCTTCTCTTCAGTCTAGCTGAGCCTCTCACTCTAGAGAAAATCACTTCCTCCACTTGTGTGTGTTCACCTCTTCGTTAGGCTTATTTTATAACTTCATTAAGCCAAATCCATAGCCCTAATCGACTAAGTGGGTGATGGTTGAGATTAAAACTTGCCTCACTTGAGATCAACAATTGAGATCATATTTGAGTCACTTAAATAATTTTATTATTTATCCTTATTACTTTGGCTTAGTAGTCCACAAGTACTTTTTCTAAGTTAGACATAATAAAGAAGTCACAAATCACTTAATCGAACAAGAAAACACTTAAATAGGCAATCAACCATCTCCTATATGCTAAAACACCAAGATCATGTAGAAGACCTTCTGAAGCTACTAAAAACTTCAACACTCCCTCCTAGCAAGGAAGGGATCCTTCACCACTGCCATCTTGTCCCTGTAAAACATGAACTTCCCTTCCAGTAGACGCTTGTTGAGAATATCTGCCACCTGCTCCTCTATGGAAGAGTACTGCAATCTGATGACACCTCTTTGGACCTTGTCTTTGATGAAGCAATATCTGATCTCTATATATTTGGATTTGTCATGGAACACAAGATTTTCAGATAGCTGAATGCAATTCTGATTACCACAATGAATCAATCTGGGATCCAACTCAAGACCAAATAACCCTATGAACATCTTGCAAAGTCATTGGGCTTCACAACTCGCCATACTCGCTGCCTTGTACTCTGCCTTCACTGAGCTAAGTGCCGTAGACTGCTACTTCCTGCTACACCATATGATCATGGTTGATCCCAAGTTGGAACAACATCTAGATGTGGATATTCTATCCATAGCACGTCCAACCCAATCTGAATCTATGTACCCTTGCAAATCTACTCTACCAACTTCAACATAGCTCAATCCAAAGTCCATTGTACCACACAGGTTTCTCAATACAAGCTTTGCTTCCACCTAATGAACCTATCTCAGCCCCACTATGAACTGGTTGAGTGTGTTCACAATAAAACAAATATCTGCCCTAGTGTTAACTAGATACATCAAGGACCTGTTCAATTGCCTATACAATGTGGGATCTACCAACTCACCCTTAGAAGCACTCAACTTCTTCAAGTTGGTGTTCACTGGTGTAGACATTGACTTTTAGTCCTCCATTTGAAATCTCCTTAGGATCCGAACTACAAACTTGCCCTGCCCTAGGAATATCTCTCCTAGCTGTTGCCACACCTCCAATCGCAAAAGGTAATGCATCCCGAGTTACCGGAAACGTCCCTCCCAAACCCCAGAAACGTCATTCGACGTTTTTGAAATGAAAACGGGCACGAAAATGGCATGGAAGCGGCACAAAAATGTTTCGGTTTTTTGGAAATGCAGGATCCTATTTTTGAAATGTTTTCGGTTTTTTGGAAACACAGGATCCTATTTCTAAAACGTTTCGAGCATTTTTAAGGGTTTTGTATTCTTTTCTAGAGTTTCTTGACTTGGATATGATGTTGAATGCCATGCCTAATATGACTTTGTTTGATGAGGAGGCACCAATAATTGCATCTTCAAGTGGACATGGCATGAAGATATATTTGATGATATGTAAATGTAATTTATGATGATGTTTTGAACTTTTGAACAATGAACATTGAATTATGAATACCATAATGTCATATGATAGCAGACTAACAGTCCTAGTTCATTTTGTAATTTGTACTATGTAGTGTGCATTTAGCATTATTAATTTGGTGATGATGTTGATGATTGAAATTGGAAACAAAAACATGAGGATATGTTGAATGTTATAATAATCACTAATGATGATGGCAATGTTTATGCTGAATTGATGATGATGATTTGTTTATGTGGAATTCATGATGATGATTATGTATTTTTAAATATAGAATCTAGATTCTAAAAGATGAATGGTAATATGAAAGATTATTTTGTCACACACACACACACACACACACACACACACACACATATATATATCCTTTCCTTGCCATATCATATCCAGATTTTTTGAAAATTCATAGTATCTGTTTCAAACCCTTTTTCTGTGTTCATTCCCGTATCCATTTCAATGCAACTGAGAATGCATCAAGTGTTATGAATATAATTCATAACAATTAGATAAATAAAATAAATATCAATATTAAATAATTAAATATTATTTAGGTTAAATAGTTATTAAATTAAGTGAAAAAGGCATGTTAAAAAGACATGCCCATTCACGAAAGGTCACTTGCCTGAGTATAAAAGCAGGTCCTCATTTATAATCATATATATCATCTTATAAATTTTATATATAATAATAAATTATTATTATTAAATACCTGTGTGTATTTTACAATTAAATCTACAAGCTATCAATCTTCTTGTTTCAGCGTAAGTTTTTATGCTACAGTGGTATCAGAGCTATGGCACACGATATAATCATGCAGGCCTTTGAACATAGTTCGCCGCACAATGTGCCATTACGTTCACATCTTGATTACGTTGAACAATTTAGTATTCAAAAAGCATTTCAACGACTAGAAAAGTCTTTTGCAGAAGTTAAAGAATGTTGAAACAAGATTAATAATAAGGGAGATGATCTAGGTGAGGATTCAAATAAAGTTGATCGTGATGAGAATGAGGATTATCTAGACCAAGATAATGATTATGATGACACTGATATAGATCAAAAAGATTTTGTTCAGAATAATGATATAAAACATTAGACAATGAGCGAATAAGGAGGATCCGATATCATACTGCAAAAACGTGGTAGTCTAGAAATACCTAGAAGCAGAGATTTTGAAACTAAAAGTCAAAATAGTTATAGAGATGCAATACCCACCAACAGAGTCTCGGAAATCAACTATACAATGTTGAAATTTGGTACCGGAGGACAGGTGGTTCCCTAAGGCTTTGATCTTTGGCCTAGGGAAAAGTGTCCAAAAGAATTTAATTTTTCTCCCAAAGTAACTTTATAATTTTTATAAAGTTAAATCTAATTTAAAAGTGACTTTAAGTGATAAAGTTACTAAAGTCTAATTTTAAAGTGACTTTAATAAAGTTAATGTAAAGTTAGAAATGAAAAGTGACTTTGGAAATAAATGACTAAGTGGGTCTTTATTAAAGTGGGGTGAGTTAAAAAATAAAAAGTGAGATTTAAATGAGCATTTGATCTCAGCCCTAGATATCAATCTATTTCAGCCATTGGATTTAGAGGTTACCCAAAAGTCACTTAGGATTAGATTAAGGGAGGAAAAGGAGGCAAAAGGTCATTCATTCTTTCATGAGTAGATTGAGAGAAGGAGAGCAAGAGAGCAAGGGAGATTTCTGGACAAGGAGGAGAATGAGACAACAGCTTGGCACACATTCCAAGGCAACAGTTGAGCAGATTTGTACAGCTGATTTAGCACACAGTGAAAGACTGATTTTGGCATGATTTTCTAGAGATCTGTACAGCTGGTTTGCACAGAAATCGAGGAGTAGTTTGCTGTTTTTTTTGCATGCAAATTGAGGTCCGTACAATGCATTTATTGCAGTCCGTACAACGCATTTAATGCAGGCCGTATAACAACATTTAATGCTGAAAGTGGGCACGAAAATCGAGGAGGCCGTACAACATTTATTGCTGTCTTGTTTACTGTAATTTCCAGTTTGCTGTGAGGCACGAGAAAAGAGATAAGTTGTAAATTTGCTTGCTGATTTTTTGCTGAATATTTCTCACTGTAAAAAAGGCATTTTCAGAAATAAAGGAGCTCTCGAACTGGTTTTCCCCAAGAGTTGTAGGGGGTTTTTCCAGGGTCACATTGACAAAAAATCACTGTGTTCAAATGTGTTAAATGACAGTTTGTACCTGCTGATTTTTATTTCTGCATTTTCCAGCGTTCTGTAAAATTTCCAGAATTTGTGTTTTCAGCAAAAATTTATTTTTTTCAGTTGTTAAATGTATGGATATAGGAAAGGGCATTTAACTATATGGGAGAAATAAGGTGAAACTAAAAACCGAGGTGGGAAATGAGAAATTTCTACATACAAATTATAGAGATAGGAAACCGAAACAAACATATATGAGAACTGGCCACAAGATCAACAAAACTGATGTTGCAGAAGTTGTTGCCATTAATCAAATCAGCAAATCAGCGTTGCTGCCATTAATCAAATCAGCAAATCAGCAAATCAGCCTTGCTGCCTAGATCAGCAAATCTTTCTTCTGCGGCTGCATTGAGCCACCCAAAATGCATTCTCCGAACCCTTTCCGCTGTCCAACCTGCACACCAAACAGAAAAAAATTCGATTTCTTTTACTTGTATATATGCGTAGGTTTTATTTCATGTGTTAGATTTAGGTGTATGCATCAAATTTCATTGGGTTAAGTTTATTTCTATTAGGTGTTGGTTTTAATTAGACCCTTTTTTTTATTTGCTTTGATTTCATTTAGTTTAGGATTTAGACAGGCTTCAAATTTTCATTTTTTTATTATGATGTACATATGTTAGTTCTTTTCGTTAAATTTTAATTTAGATTTTGGATTTTGCTGATTAGATTAGATTTTGGTTTTTCTTAGTTAGTCTTTAGTTTTAGTTTAGTTTAGGACTTTAGTTTTTTTAGAATTAGATTTTTTAATAATTTTCAGTTTTAAATTTCATTTTAATTGTATATATTTATTTAGTTTAGTTTAGAAATTTTTAAAGTTTCATTTACTTTATTTAGAATTTATTTTTGTTTTTATTAATAAATAAATAAAAAATCATAAAAAATAAAAAATAAAAAAAAAGGTCATAAATCGTTTAAAGAATTAAAAAGTTCCTTTTCATTTTTAGAACTTTGGTTTAGAATAGATTTAAGTTTTATTCTGATTTTAAATTTTAAAATATAAAAAATATAAAAGTTAAAAATTAAAAATTAAAAATGCCATAAAAAGTTTTCTTTTTTTAGAATTTAAATTTTCCCCTTTTTTAATGTATATATGATAAAGTGTTAGTTTTAGATTTAGATTTAAATTTTATTTATTTAGATCTTGTTTTCTTTTAAACTTAAAATTATATAAAAAAATATAATATATATTTATTTTTTTTAAAAAACTTAACAAAAAATTGAAAAATTCCTTTTTGGTGTCTCTATGTTCCATTTCTCTATAATTAAATTCACTTAATGTTTATTTTGAAGTTAGCTATGTGAAAGTGGTAACTGGTCAGCATTTAAGTTTTATGATCATTTAAAGCATTTAATTTTTTTTGAAGTTTAATTGCTGGATCATCGTTAAAGCATTGTGAATTTACTGAATATCTTGCATTGCGTGGGTTATTTGATGATAAATGATTGTTAATGGTGGAATTACAAAGTTCATATTTTCTGCAGCATCTAATAAATAATCATTTAGTCATTAACTCCATAAGGCACTGGTCCATTAACTTCTAAATCAATCAAGTGCTAAATCGCCTTACTCTGTCTCCCAACCCAACTAGTCCACAGTTGGTCTTCATTCATCCCATTAGGTCTACCCCCCTTAGCCTCGGGAGACAGCTTAAATGGAGAGATCGGGGATCAGAGTGACAACTCCTGGTCTGAGCGTTGTCGTGACAATCTGTGCGACAATAGGGTGTTAAAACAATACAATATAAACGAACATGATGGAGAGGCATCTGAGATAAGCTTGCATGACAACTATAGTGTTGAAGTACCTCAGAGGCTACCTTTTGTTTCTTGGTTGTTTGACCATCTTGCCTCCAACAAACAGCATTACACATCTCCACAGCCGAAGATGCAATCTGCTGAGCAAAGCAATATTTCCGCCCAGACGAGAAGCCAAATTGATGAAACTGAGAGTAGTGTTAACGCTAAATCATTAGGAAGATCTTTGGTTGGCTAAACTAAACATGTTCAGCAAAATCCTAACAACAATGATGGAGAAGTTTTGGATAATAATACAGAGTTCGCAAGAAAAAGCATAGTTGAAGGGCTGGGTGATTTTCATGAGAGGAACAAGAATTTGATGTAGAAGTCACAGACAAAAACAAAAAGAGATCAAGACTTGAGTCTCCAACTTCTGAGGATGGAAATAATAGAATCATAAGCGACAACGATTTTCCTACAATCAAAAGACCGAAGCTACAATTTAAGCCAGAGTTACCTGTAACTCGAGTTGTATCTACTTGCCCAACAAAATCTATTAAAAGGCCGGCTACCACCAACAAAGTATTTGGAACTCCCAGAAATACCATAAACAAAGAAAAAAGAGTTTTTGTGTTTGATAGGTTAGGGGAAAAGATCGATCCACAGACGAAAGGACAAAACGTAGTAGCTGCCAATGAAGTACCCAACAACGTAGATTCTGAAAGTTCCAGTTGTCAAAATAGTTATGGGGAGACGAAGAACAGGAAAACCCACAAAGCCGTACCCTTCGTCCATTGCAATTACTCTAAAAAAGTGGATGGCAGCTGTGATGGAGGTGATGGCGTAGTTGACGCGGACTAGACATGCGTCGGCAACCAACACATTGGGCACATAACTATTCGAACGACGGGAATGGTTAAGGCAATTACAACCGTGTTTGTTCGGGCACCAAAGGACTTCGGTCACCCGACGCAATTATGCAAATTCCTCCGATGCCTTTTTTTAGCCAAACGTTGCAACCGGTCTCGGTCAACCGTACGTCTTCCCTCATCAGAAATAAAAAACGAAAGTATAAATCTCTTAACAGGAAAAAAAACGAAACTATATATATATATATATATATATATATAGAATTTAATTATATAATTATATGTTATTATATATATAATTAATATATAGTTTCTAATTAATTAATTAATTTTATTAAAAATAAAAATAAAATTATTATAAAAAAAAAAAAAAAAAATAAAAAAAAAAAAAAAAATATTTACTTGAGTTATTTAAAAAGAAAAATTTGAGAGTTATAAAAAAAATTATACAAGTTGAGCAGTGACATCAAGTTACTTATGCCAGGGTGATAAAATGCAAGTAATGCAAGTGAAGAAAATTCTTCTGGATTAGGATGAAGGAAACTGCCAACAATATAGCTTTGAGCACAAAGCTTTCGAAGGGAGAGGCTATGTTATGAATATAATTCATAAAATAGATAAATAAAATAAATATTAATATATTAAATAATTAAATATTATTTAGGTTAAATAGTTATTAAATTAAGTGAAAAGGCATGTCTAAAAGACATGCCCATTGACGAAAGGTCACCTGCTAAGGTATAAAAGCAGGGTCCTCATTGTACAATCATATATCGTCTTATAAATTTTATATATAATAATAAATTATTATTATTAAATACCTGTGTGTATTTTACACTTAAATCTACAAGCTATAGTCTTCTTGTTTCAGCGTAGGTTTTTATGCTACATCAAGCCAATGTTCTTAATCTCAAACTCTAAAGCAAGGTCCTCCTTGCACATCCTTATGAGATTCTTTGATCCCATCAAGAAAAGATCATCCACATAGAGGACCAAGATAAGTAGTTCACCCTCAACAAGTACATAGTACAAATTGGAGTCTTCTTCACTTTTGGTGAAGCCCAAACCAAGAAGATATCTATCAATAATAGAATACCATGCTTCCGGAGCTTGCTTCAACCCATAAAGGGAATTTTTCAACTTGCATGGATGATACCCTCTACCATGCACCTCAAAGCCTTGAGGTTGCTCAATATACTCCTCCTCCCTAATCGTGCAATTGAGGAAAGCAATTTTCGTATCCATCTGATGTATACTCCAGTTCATCTCTAAAGCAATAACTATGATCGCCCTAGTAGATGCATATCTGGTGATATGAGAAAATGTCTCCTCGTAGTCCACTCTCTCTTTCTGGGAGAACCTTCTCACCACAAACCTTGCTTTGTACTTCATGACACTACCATTAGTTGCATGCTTTCTTTGAAGATCCATTAAGAAGTGACCACACACTTTCCCTCCATCCTCGACACCATGTCCCACACATCATTCCCCATGATGGAGCTAAACTCCATGGCATCCCTCCATACCTACTCATATGCAACCTACTCAAAAGTGGAAGGCTCAGACTCACTAATGTTGCTCGATAAAGCCAAATAACTGGAAAATCTCGTTGGTGGTCTACTTTGCTTGAAGGTTCTGCTAGGTGCCTCCACATTATTCTGAACATCTTTCAAGGTTTGTTTAGCCCATCTTGGCTTCCTCCTATTAGAGCTTGAAGGAGGATCTTGCTCATCCTCCAAATCTACAAGATGTGGCTCTGCTACTAGTGTTGCTGATACCTGCTCAACCTTAGGAGCCTTTTTCTCTTGATCTTTTACCCCTGTTGGCTCTGTACCATGAGACCTCCTAAGGGTCTTTCCCTCCTCGAATCTAGCATCTTGATTGACAATGGATCTCCTCTCCCTTAGAATGTAGACCCTATAGGCCTTTGATTCCTCACTGTAGCCTACAAAAATGCCCTTCTTTGATGAGGGATCCAACTTAGTGCTCTTCTCTATAGGAATGTGGACATAAAATGGACTACTGAAGATGCATAGATGACTCATCTCTAGTCACACTTTGGTAAAAATCTCCTGAGGAGTCTTGTCCTCCAAAACTTTGTGAGGAATCTTGTTCTACAAATAAACAATTGTATTGCAGGCCTTTGCCCACAAAAACATAGGCAATTCTTGATCGTAGATCATTGCCTTCATTGCTCCCACTATAGTCTCATTCATTTTGTTGAGGGTTGTAACTTGTAAGACTATGAGTTCCTTCTTGATCCTCGCCTCCCTACAGAAATCTTGAAACTCATTGGATGTGTACTTGCCCCCATTGTCAAATCCTAGTACTTTAATTTTCTTTGGTTTGGTTCTCCACAAGAGCTTTGAACTCTTGAAACTGACTGAAGACCTCTCCCTTGGTCTTTTGGAAGTAGATCCATGTTTTCCTAGAATGGTCATCTATGAATGTTACAAAGTACCTAGACCCCGTGATTGATTCCATTGACATAGGACCACATATATTGAATGCAGCAAGTCTGGTATCCCCTTTACTTGGTCTCACTATGAAGAAACATTGCTTTGGCATGCTTTCCAAGTGCACTCCCTTTGCACACTCCCTTCCGCTCCACCTTGATCTCTGGAAAACTTGTAACCATCCTCCATAACATAGGAAGAGCCATGTAGTGTAGGTGCCCCATCCTCCTATGCCAGAGCTCACTCTGGTTATCACTCTCATGTACAAAAGGCTTCATCAATTGTCCTTTCAACAAATATAAGTTGTTCTCCCTACTCCCAAATACTTGCCTCTTACTGAGATCATCTTCTTTTGGCCTAATAGCTACTTCACTTCCCATGAAATTGACCGCTAGTCCTCTGTCCTCCATGGTCGAGACTGAAAGGAGATTAGTTTCCAACCTCGATTACTGTAGATGTATTTCCCTTGCCCTTCTTCTTGTTTGGACATTGTCTGGCAAAGTGACTGAACTTACAACATGCAAATCATTTTACTTTGGTCATGTCCTCCTTTTTACTTTGTCAAGATTCCCCTCCACCCTAGTTCTTCTTGGCCTTCCCTTTGCCCTTCTTTTCTTGCACAATAAGAGCAAGTTTTTCAACCCGACCACCACTCTTATGTTGTCCACCAGTTATTGAACTCTCCCATTTTTTTGTTAATTCATCCCACAACTGCCTCCAATCAAGGAGCTACCTTCACTAGTTGCGAATAACTCACAACTTCTTCTATAGCTGACAACTCATCACAATCCTGCTAGATCTTGGTGAGATATGAGGTTATAGTCTTTGATCTGTTCATTCAGATGTTGTTGAACTTTTGTCACAACACCATTAATCTTATTCTCATTTTTACTCTGATAAAGATTAGTTATGGTTGCCCACATCTAATGTGCTATGTCCTTCCTTATTATGTGAAGAATTATATGATCCCTCGCACCATCCAAGATAATACCCATCACTTTCACATCCTTCAAATCGTACTTGACTGCTAGGGCAGGGTCAGAAGGAACCTGGATCTTTGTGCTTGCAAAACTCCACAAACTAGTTATTTTCAAAACATTGGTGATCCACTCCTTCCGTGGACTAAATATAGTGTCCCCATCCCCCTTGTCTTCATATCTCAAGCTCATTGATTCCATTTCATAAATTGACCATGGCCACAAAACCCTAGTTGCAAAATAATTTTTATTTTGTTGTAAAAAGAGTCAACTTTTTGTAAAACTCTTGTGATCTCAGATCTCTCCCTAAAAATTTTTGTGGCTCTGATACCATGTGAAATTTCCAATACAAGTTCAAATTTATTTATACCATAACAATTTTTATTCCCAAAAAATTATTAAATAAAATTCAGAATTGTTGTGAAAATAAAATCACTGGTATTTAACTTTTGTCCCAAAACCCTAGTTGCAAAATAAAAGATTATCTGCTGTAAAAAGGTCAACTTGCTGTTGTAAAACTCTTGTGATCTCAGATCTCTCCCTCAGAGTTTTTGTAGCTTTGATACCATGTGAAATTTCCAATGCAAGTGCAAATTTATTAATACCTCAACAATTTTTATTCCCAAAAAATTATTAAATAAAATTTTGAATTGTTGTGAAAATAAAATCACTGGTATTTAGCTTTTGAAATAAAATATTTGCAACAGAAAAATAAGATTAGAGAGATAAATCACATCACAACAGTGATATACACCCATAACAATTTTACTTCATTGAAATCCTCTGGAAAATCTGGGCCTAGACCCACAGAGAAAAGTACATAGATAAATGCACTGCTGGAACCTGTAACTCAGCCCCCGTTGGAAAACTCAACCCACCGGAAAATTGACCTCTTGAAGCATTGGACCCTTTAGGAAACTCGCCCTCCTCACACGACCCTAGTGAACTCAAGAAAAATCAGCCCTTTGGATAAATGAACCTCTCCACAACTCAATATTCTTTGTGCTTCAACAATTCGGCATCTCTACAACTTGGCCTCCTTTGCGCTTCAGCTACTCGGCCTATCGATCTCTTGAGCTTTGCCTCCTGGAAATACTTTTGAAATTTCCCTATACTCTTCCTCCCTTCTCTTCAGTGTCGCTAGGCCTCTTGCTCTAGAGAAGATCACTTCCTCCAATTGTGTGTCTTCACCTCTCCCTTAAACTTATTTGATAACTTTATTAAGCCAAATCCCTAACCTTAATCTGCAAAGTGATTGATGGTTGAGATTGGATCTCGCATCACTTGGGATCAATGGTCGAAATCATATATAAGTCAATTAAATAATTTTGTTATTTATTCTTAGTATTTTGGCTTTATAGTCCACAATGATTAATTGACTTTAATTATTGTACTTTTCCTAAGTTAAACTTGAGAAAGAAGGCATAAATCACTTATTCCACCAAGCAAGCACCTAAAGAGGCAATCAACCATCTCCTACATGCTAAGACGCCATGCTCATGTAGAAGACCTTCCGAAGCTATCAAGAGCTTCAACAATTGGGACCAGATGGGTCCATGGATTAATGAGTACTTCTAAGTCAACATATTAATGATGAAGCAGAGGTTGTCCTGGTCCTAGTACTTATTTTACTGCTCTAATATAACTATGTGCCTGACTCAGCTTACTGGACTTTACGTTGGCAAGCTTGGGTTGAGTCTCTCTTCAGTGGTATTTGAAACCTACACACATCTGCTATATCTTATGTGAATATTTTGTGTATTATTCCAATTGAATCAATTAATGTGAAGCCTGGATCTTTCAATCAATTAATAAGACTTCAACTGTTGTAGATATTGATAAACAAATCTTGTTTTAAGTGCCTTCGATGTGTCCCATTTTGTGCATTGATATTTTTAACAAGATATGGTAAATGGCTGCAATGGTGTGGGCATAATTTGACATCCTTGCTTAATATCGGAAGATTGAAGTTTGCTATGTCTTCCCAATTTTGGTTTCTGGGAACTTTGCATTAGACATATATGACATTTATAACAGTATCAGAATTGAAGAGCATGACAATGAACATATGTTTGATAGATAAGTTATTCACAGTTTCTTTCCAAAGATAATCTGCTGATAGGTAGCATTTTTGGCGATTCAGGGATGCCGAGGTACAAATGTATCTGTGAAGAACTCAGGGAGCAAGGTTGCAAAGCAGGCTGCCTTGGCTTTTGCAAAGAGGACGGTAGAAAGGTGTCGAAACTTTGATGCAACAGGTAGGAGTTGCTTTACTGAAGGCACTCTGAAGGAAAAGCTTTTCTGTATAAATTCCAAGGAGACAGACATAAACTCTACAGCAGATACAACTGAGTGCAAGACTCTCCCAGCAAATTTAAATTCTGGAGGTACTCCAAGCCACTTGTATATGAAGTTATCGGGTCTACTTCTTGAATGTTCGTATCCAATCACAATGTCGTTTATTGGAATTATTACTGAAATAGGCTATTGTAGAAAGATTATATCGAATTCTCTGCTTTGAAACTCTATAATTTCAGCTCTTATGTGGAATCGTCTGTCACACCCTACTGTGAGAGGCACCTATTCATTATTTTGGCTATTTTTGTAGCCAGTTGTACATGAATCACTTGTTGGTTAGAGTAATCATAAGATTGCATAGAGCTCATTTCAGTAATATATTTTTCAACGCACTGCTTTTGTTAGGTAACAATGATGCTAGTTTTTGATGTTCTCTTAGTCCGTATCTTTATTATTTGGTGTTTTTTAAAAATCTCTTTGCTATCTTGGTTTCTGTTTGGAAAGGGTGGGGGCAACTTATTTGCAGTTCCTTGGTCTGAGCTGGCTTTTATTCCCATATGAACACTTTGTGCTCAGTTTGCAGTTACTCAAGGTTGGTTCATACTTGTTTCCAGTAGAGTTGCCGATTTTCGTTGTCTGTTTACTGTCCTTGGTTCTTCCAGGTATTTGCTTGAAATGTTTGCAACTTTGGCCCATTAAACAGATCAGAGTTTGTTGGGAGCTGGATAGTGTATCATTGGTTTGATAACCTTCTTTTCTGCTTCTCAATGGATCCATATGGATTAGATTGTCTGACCCTTAAAGACATGGATCCTTGAAAGCAATCAGATGCAGAAATTGGTGACGGAAAATCTGTTTGTGCTAACTCTACTGGTGTGGAATTCATGAGTATTCATGCCTTTGCATCCTTAATCATCAAAGGTTGTCTCCTTGACATTAGAAGAAGACCACAATTTAATTTTTATTGGATTCCAATATTCTATTGTGGGGATTGATTTGTTTTTGAAGCTGTGGATTCTTGGTTTTGACCTTTGGATAGAAACAACAAACCACACTCATATCTGGCTGGTGCTCATTTTGTTGTGGAATATTGGGTCAAAATCAATTCTGGAGATCATAGGTATCAAGATAGGCTACATGTTAAGGTTCTTGAACCAATTTAGGGAGCATAGGCTAATGGATACATCAGACAGTGATCGGTGTCTATGTGGAAGTAGACATTGACAATGGTAAGCATTTGGATGTAGAGATAAAAATGGGTGATATGACAAGGCTACAATCCATAGCCTTTGGGAACATATGGTTTACATATATATTTTGTAGGAATATGGTCATTTCTTAGAGGGCATGCTACATAAACCTTCTGAAGAACTTGACGATGGCTTCATAAAATGCGGGCTTTAAAAGTAGCCTTTAAAAGGGAATAAAGACCCCAAGATAAGATTATTTTGTAGTGTCTAACAAATGACCACAAATAGGTCAATGGGATTGCTAAGTACACCAGTGTCATTACAAAGCAAGAGTGCAAAAGCTGACCCTATAAAAATAACATACAAGCATATTTAACCTATAAGATCTAAGATTTAGAGTCTGAGATAAAAAAGGATAATACAAATTAGTTCTGAAACCATGAAATTGCTAGTGTTGTTCATAGCTAAAAGCTTGGGAACAAGAGTGTCTACTATCTAGCATCGGAGTACTTGAGAGGGAATCTCAATTACTCTTAATGTAGTCACTCGAAAATGAACAGGAGGACAAACTATCAGCCAAGATGTAAAATTCCCAACCAACAAGGTGAAATATTTGTATAAATCAGGAAGGCTGCCAATTGTTACCTCATTTGCTCTTCTCCAGACTTAGGTTGGATCTTCTCCAACACAATGTTGAGAAACAAAGTGCTGGATAGATTAAAGCTTGATTCCTCTTACTTGATAATTACTTGCGAGTGTTAACGATCTTCTTTTGATTTATATTCTTCTCATCAAGCAATTATACAAAACCTCAAAGCATAAAGATCACAAAGAGACGAAGAACACTAGAAATTAGGCTTCAAGCTAGGGCAAAGCCCCACGGGGGGGGGGGGAACTCAAAAACTCCTCTTATAGAATCAGATCAAAATGAGATATCCAAGACCCAAGACAAAGACTGCCACAAAGATCCAAGTCAACCCTCCAACCAATTCAAAGTCAGCAAAAGTCAATGCTGGTCAAACCTTCTGAAATATGGTCAGATCGTAGAAATTTCAGACCTGCAGTGAAGGGAGAATTTTGGACCTGTAATTTTCGCAAAGTTGCCCCAGAAACTTTGCATGTGTGAGCAGAAACAAGCTAGACACCTGAATTTCTCTCTCCTTTGACTTCTCTCTCTCTTTTGACTTTATTCCTTTTCTTCTTGTCTTTTGGCACATAAATCGATGTGATGATGAGCGAGTGAATGAGGTCGAGTTGACTTATATTTATACATGTCCAAGAGGGTCGAGTAGCTGCCTCTAGGCTGACTTGTCCAAGGAGGGCCGACTTGGTCTTGTGTTGAATTTTTGACTCAAAATAAAAATCCTTTTTGTTTTCTTTTACAAAAGTCCAAATGAGACTCGACTCAATGACATTTCCTTTGACTTTTTTTTTTTTTTTTTGACTCAATTGACTCTATAAGCATGAAGAACATGCTTTGACCAAAAATAAAATATAATCAATGATAATAATTACATTTTATTACATTATGAAGATCGACACTAGTTACATTTTTCAACACTCCCTCTTAACTAGGGAGTTATTCATAATGACACAACAGGATACTCTCAAGTTGAAATATTCATATAAGAAAGGATCTATATTGGTAAACATCAATGATGATTTACATCGTCATAGCCAACATTGTCAAAAATAGCAAGGCCTTGACTAACAAGCTCTATCTGTAAGAACCAAGAATTGAAATACAGGAACCATAAAGGATTTTGAATACCTACCTGAACTGCTGCCTGTTCGGGTGTAGTTGATGACGCCGCGACTACTCTAATCCAATTACCGGGAAACCAATTCCACCCAGCCAGACTGAGCAGAGCCTGGTTGCTCAATCCAGTAAGCTTCTTGCAGAAGCTCACTGTCCCCCGTGCCCAGAACCTTAGACTGATTAAAGCTCTTCCAATGGCAGACCTTGCTCCTTTCTGAATTCCTCCTCCTGGTTTTTACCTCCGTTGTTCAACCCCCCATCTCAGCTAAATTCTGCGGTTTTATAGCCTGGGTTCAGCGGTGGCCGCCCTGTACACCAGCGACTCCACTGCTTTTTCCCGCGGCGACAACTTTCTCATGGGTGTGAATCACCCTCCCGTTACAAGTGTTCATATGTAGCATTAAGGTTTTATAATGTTTAACCCTTATATATGTGTTATGGTTATTATAATACTATTACACCTCCATATAACCATACACGTATCCTTTTATAACTTTATAATACTTTATATGTACCTTATCATATTCCTTTGTCTCATGACCTTTTGATATTCATGTATACCTTTACTTTATTTATGTTTGTTTTTTTAATATAAACTTTAGACCTTTAGATTAATTAATTATTGATACTAATACTTAATTTTTATTCTATTTTATTGATATCATTTTTAGTTATTTATTTATTTATTATTTTTTTTATTCAAGAGCATATAATATGTGTATTTAGAGATGGGTCGTTACATACACTCCCCCTTCAGAAAACTTCGTCCTGAAATTAGAGTTTTTAGGTTTAAGGTTTTAATGGACATGTCTTTTCCTATCCAGGTTCCCAAGCTATTCTAAAATCATCCTATCCTTCCTAATCTCTTCTGCTCCCATCCTATCTGTCCTCTACTGGAGTATGCCATGGCATCAGTTTTACTGACCTAACCATTCATAAACTCTAAGGTGACAGCGTCGGTTATACCGACCTGATTCCAAGTAGACATCTGGCAGTCATCATCACACGTCTAGGGGAGCGTGATTCACACAGTCCTCCCATGACTCCAAGGTTCGGAGGATAAACGGTGGGCAACACCTCCACCCCTTCTAGTAGAATTAGGCTAATACCCTATCCTAGAACCACTTTGAGCTTTAATTGTTCTGAGGTTCTGTCATCACGTGGTCATCCCGGTAACTGTCTATTACCTGCAATCATACACTTATCTATGCATTCGTAAAATGTGCATCAGCATATTTAAAATAACTCAAGTATTATTCACTTATGAATTCATCTATGATACTACAGTACAACATATTTTGCCATATTCCACGCATGTCTTTTGACTTTCATCTAGAATGTATTCACTTCCTGATTTATATCCCATTGATCATATTGACATGTATAAATAAATCAGATTTATAATATCTTAATTTCTATCAGAAGTAAAATCATTCAGCTGTCTTAACTTTACTTTGACAACTATAATTTAGTAAAATGAACCACATATATTGTTTTGGTATCCACGTACCAGCAGAAGTTAAACATATATTATGTCGCAAAATTTCACGTTTATCTATAATCATTCAAAATTTTCTGAGTCTCTGATTGCAGTGAAGTAAATATATACTAAACATAGTTTAAAGTTCTTCAAAATTGACATAGATTAGGGTATCTCTGACATATGTCCTCTGTATTTTCCCAAGTTGCTGATCCAGGACTATACTTGTCCCATTGGACCTTAACTTGGTCCACCAGGCGGTTCCTCAGCTGTCGAACTCTACGTTCCGGTATACGTAACAGTTCGACCGTTACGACTCTCTCGTCTGATACCTGCAATTCTTTCCATTGAAGGTTATGAGATAGATCAACTATATAATGCCTTAATACAGAAACATGAAATACATTATGAATTCTATGCAGGTGAGGTGGCAGGGCAAGACGATAGGCAACAGGTCCAACTCTTTCCACGACTTTAAATGGTCCAATAAATCGGGGTGACAACTTTGTCCCTTTTCCGAATTGAATAGTACTTTTATTTGGTTTGATGCGGATGAAAACTTGATCCCCTACTTCATACCTCCTATCAGTTCTGTGAGCATCAACATAACTCTTTTTCCTATCCTGTGCTTCTTTTAATTGTTGTCTAATTTGTCTTACCTGTGCTTCCATTTCATGGATTAATTCAGGTCCTATTATCACTCGATCTTCTAACCTGTCCCAACTTAACGGTGTTCTGCAAGGTCTGCCGTATAAAGCTTCAAATGGGGGCATTCCAATCAAACTGTGGTAACTGTTGTTGTATGCGAATTCGACTAAGGGTAAGTACTTTTCCCAGTGTGATCGCTGATCCATCACATACATTCGCAACATGTCTTCAAGTACTTGATTTACTCTTTCAGTTTGCCCATCAGTCTCAGGATGGTAAGCAATACTTAAATTTAGCTGAGTACCTAAGGTTGTTTGCATGCAAGTCCAGAATCTAGAAGTGAATCGCGAATCTCTATCGGATATAATCTTCTTAGGTACTCCATGAAATCTAATAACTTTATTTATGAATACTCGAGCTACGTCAGCAACATCATAAGTATCTCTTATAGGAATGAAATGGGCGCTTTTTGTTAATTTATCCACCACTACCAAATTGGCATTGTGTCTTTGAGAAGTAAGAGGTAGTCCAGTGATAAAATCCATTGAAATGGTCTGCGTTTAGACATAGGAATGTCGTGGGGTTGTAAGAGGCCTGCTGGGTGACAATGATCTGCCTTTACTTGCTGACATTCCAAACATTTTGCAACAAATTGAGTGATATCGCGCTTCATACCTGACCAAAAGAAGAGTTTCTTGGTATCCGCATACATTTTCCCTACTCCAGGATGAGCACAATATACTGCTCTGTGGGCTTCCCCAAGGATGGTATCTCGAAGATTTTTATCATTAAGAATATACATCCTTCCATGGAATCGTAAGATTCCATTGTTTTCTAGTTCATATCCCTCGAATTTCGATTCTTTTGCCCTTTTTCCCTCAAGACTTGCTCTCACCTTTAAATACCAGCTATCTTTTATAAGATGATCCAGTACTCGTTGTCTTAAGTCTACTTTAATGGGTATGAGAGAAAATATCCGAGGTCTTCTGCTTAAAGCATCTGCTACTACATTTTCTTTTACCTTAATGTATGATATCCCGAAGTCATATTCACTTAGAAATTCACTCCATCGCCTTTGTCTGGCATTTAAGTCTCTTTGGGTGAACAAATATTGTAGACTTTGATGGTCGCTTTTAAGTGTAAAACTTCGTCCCACTAGGTAGTGTCTCCAAATCTTTAAAGCCAACACTACAACGGCCAATTCTAAATCGTGAGTAGCATAGAGTTCTTCATGAGGTTTTAACTTTCTGGAAGCATATGCTATCACTCCTCTATCCTGCATCAACACTGCACCCATCCCTTGTTTGGATGCATCAATACATACTGTAAAATCTTTGTCCATATCTGGGACTCTTAGTATCGGTGCACTGGTGAGTAGTCTTTTGAGTTCAGAGAATGCTTTATTACATTCCTCAGTCCATTCATACTTAACACCTTTCCGCTGAAGGGTTGTAATTGGCTTTGCGATTTTGGATAACCCCTCCACAAATCTTCGGTAATAACCGGCTAAACCCATAAAGCTTCGTATCTCATGTGCATTTTTCGGTATTGGCCAATCCATGATCGCTTTTACCTTCTCAGGATCTATTGAAATCCCTTCACCTGATATGATGTCACCTAAATAATGAATCCTTTCCTGAAAGAATGAACATTTGGATAGTTTTCCACACAACTGACGTTCCCTAAGGCAGGACAATACTATCCGCAAATGATCTTCATGCTCTTTCTTATTCTTGGAATAGATGAGAATGTCATCTAAAAAGACTTGCACAAATTGATCAAGATATTTACGGAAAACACTGTTCATAAGATTTATGAATACGGCTGGCGCATTTGTTAACCCAAATGGTACCACAGTAAATTCATAATGTCCAAAACGTTTCCGGAATGCAGTCTTAGAAATATCATTTTCAGAAATCTTTAGCTGATGATAGCTTGATCGAAGATCAATTTTTGAAAAGACAGCAACTCCTTTCATTTGATCGAAAAGATCGTCGATTCGAGGCATAGGGTATTGATTCTTTACTATAGCTCGATGCAAGTCTCGATAATCTATGCATAATCTTAGAGATCCATCTTTCTTCTTCACAAAAATTACAGGAGCGCCCCAAGGTGATGTACTGGGCCGAATATGCCCTATATCCAGTGGTTCCTTCAATTGAATTTGCAGTTCCTGAAGTTCTGGAGCTGTCATTCTATAAGGTGTTTTAGAGATTGGTTGGGTACTTGGTTTTAATTCAATAGTGAGATCCAGCTCTCTTACCGGGGGTAATCCTAGTAACTCTTTTGGAAATACATTCGGGAATTCGGCTAACATCGGATATTGTCCTAAGGATGGTCCTTTTCTTTCGCTTACCTCTTGAATTACATAAGCCTGACAACCTTTCCTTAAACAACGCTTCATTTTCATCGCTAAAATGTAGCGTAAAGATACCTTCCTCCTGATTCCTTGAATTTGGATTACTTCTTCATCATTCATGCCTAGAATTCTTTTCCCATAACAGTCTACCCAAGCTTGATGAGCTTCTAGCCAATCCATACCTATGATAAGATCATACGTCCCTAAGGCTGTGACATAAACTTTTAGTTTAGTCGAATAGACCCCTAGGTCAATTTTGCATTGATCTACACTCAAGCCCACGGTTTGGAGTTCTCCTGAGGCCATTTCCACTTGATGGAAATCATTTTGTCTACGAGCTGCCAACTCTCATTTGTTTAATGCATATGACGAAATGAAACTATCTGTGGCACCAGTATCAAATAAGATTTTGAGTTTTATACCATTGATAATACCTGAAGATCCCACTACAGTGGATTGATGTGCTGCTTGGTCGTTGCTGACTACTGCGTGAATTCTATGATTACCTCGATTGTTTGATATCGGTTCCTTTCCAGTCCTATGCAATATATTCGACGAAGCTTCTGGGTAATCACGTTGAAAATGCGGTCCCCCACATCTCCAACAATTAAGCTCCGTTGATCCTCTTGAATCAGGACGTGAATTTCTAGAGAACGAGCTTCGTCCTCTCATGTTGATTCCTCTCGAATTTCTTCCTCTACTGGCAGTTCCTTGAGATGTCCATGGACTGGTGTTTGATGATTCCGTGGCTAGAGTGTTTACTGCCATGGGAGCTCTTGTCCCCACATCTCTTGGGGTAAACTTGTTACCGTAAGGTGGCCTCGAGCTACCTCCTCTGAAGAAGTTTCGGGGAGTCTTTCCTGGATATCCTGATTGGAAAGGCCCTGTTGGCCCCATATCTTTTTTGATTCCAAGGTGCTCTTCTGCATAACGACCACATTTGACTGCCTCGGCTACTGATGAGGGTTTCCACATGCTTACCAAGGCTCTGATGCGAGGATTTAACCCAAATATGAAGTGTTCAGCTTGACGTTCATCAGAATCTAAGTAGTGAATGTATTTTACAAGCTCCATGAACCTTATCTCGTACTCTTCCACTGTTTTATTTCCCTGAATTAATGTATGAAAGGCTCTGGTTTGCTGTTGTTGAAAGTATGGAGGTAAATACTTGGCGCGGAACCTTTCCTCAAATAATTCCCAAGGGACATTATCCGATGTAAGGTGCAGCTGCTTCTCCAGATTTCCCCACCAAATCAAGGCACTTTCCTTTAATTGAAACACGACAATTTTTGTTTTTGTCGAAGAAGAATATTCTCTTAACCTAAAGCATCTGTTCATTCCTTCTAACCATGCTTTAGCGCGTTCACCTGCTCGACCTCCTGAGAATTCTGAGAGTCTAATTTTTTGAAGCTCCCTAGAAATGTCTTCTTTCGATCTTCTGGGCTCATAATTATTTGGTTCCGCTGAACTGGTGGGTACATGCTGAAATTCCTCTTTGCTTTTAGCCTTAGTTGATTCTTTTAATGTCTCCAATAAGGCTTCCAAAGAGTTCATTATCACAGTCAACTTGGCGTTGGGGCGATTGATGTTGATAATGGTCTTGGTGGTGATGGGGATAATGATGGCGACGGTGGTGGCATTAATGGTGGTGATGCTGCCTGATCACGCCGTCGTCGCTCATACGTCCTTACCATTGTAATGGTTCCTGAACACATAATAAAATTCTATAAAAAAATTTGAGGTGGACAACCGAATTTAACACATAATTTTCTTTTGCAACTTCAAATTCATAAACGGGTATAGTTTTGCTATTTTTACCCGCTAGGCGGATCTTACTGGTACCGAGGTCAAGGAGGGTGGTCTCGCGACCTCCTTGTCCTAATGCAGGGTATTCTATCCTAATATGAATAATGCAGAAGTGTATGGTTATTAGCTCCTAAGGTAAGACATCTAAAGTTTATTTACCAAATAACATCCATGATTGAAAAAAAATGTTAAATGTTTCGTTACAATGTACGTCGGTAACATACCCGTCATACCTCAATCTAGCTATTACATTTAAGGAAGGTCATACATATTTATATTCTGAATATATTACTTGGATATGGATTAAATCTATAAAAATAAAGGGTTGTCTTGGTTCCATATCAGTTTGACCTTTAGCCGAAAATTTTACCATAGACATGTCATGATTAAAATCTAGAAGAGATATAGTTCAACAGTATATCATAAAAAGTAGATTGGGTTTAAACGGAGGAAATAAATTAGGATAAAATGTGATTATGATTTTTTTTTTTTTAGAACCAGTTTTGTTTTAAGAATGACTCTGTCAAAGGATATAATTACTACAACTTTGTTCTCTAAGGGATGCTTTGAAAAGTAGTTTTTATAAATTGCACATAACACTTTAATGGTTGATGGAAATGCAAATTGACTGCAATAGGATTCATAGAAAATTTTGTGCTATCATAACTTCAGATTTCACAATATTTGGCAGAAAACTTGCATAGATATTATCTGAGAAATTTAGCTGTTCCTTTTAACTTGAAACTGACAATTCTAGGAGGCTATGAATGATCAAACAACATAACAAGGAACCTATCAAGTTAGATTTGATTATTGTCAAGGAACATATAAAGGAACCTGTTTAGAAGGGTTCACCTTCCTTTGGAAGGTGGTGTATAACAACCCGCAATGGTGACTAGTCTAATGCTTGTTTTAGACAGTTGACTGCATTTAAAGTTGATCTGGCAGAACAGATAACATCCACAATATATGAGTATAGAAAAGATGTAGACTCTGTCCAGACTGGTGCTAAGGTGAATGCATTGGCTCTGCTCGCATAAGTTGGGAGGGAGAGTTAATTGCAGTATTTATACAGGGCAACTGATGGTCTTGCAGATTGCTAATGTAATCATTCTTTTACTATAATATAAGATAGCTTTCCAGACAGAAGTTGCATAGCTAAGGCAGACACACTTGCTCTCTTCAGTAGAGGGGACAAATAGCAATATTGTCTATTTAACTGATGGCTTGCTGATGTAATGCTATTTTTATCTGTAATACAAGTGGTTCATAAAGGCTGCATGCTAGGGCCAATAAACATGTGCATACCTAGAAAATGCCAAAAGATAAAGTATCCTAGAAATTTGTCATCTTAAAAGTGTGTGCCATCCTTTAGAATTAATGACAAAAAGGGTCAAAAGAGTTCAATTTAGATGACATCATAGGATACAGGAGTCCATATGACAATAGAATCTAACCTTACTCTTAACTAAATCAAAGTGATAGAAACTTACTTCAAAGTTCAAACCACCTTGAAAGGTTACCTATGCTGGGATTTTAGCAGTGTTCCACGGGGACGCGTCCCCCAGGGTCGGGTGCGCGCACCCCACGCACCCAGGACGGGGAGTCTCTTGGGGGTGCGTTTTCCCACGCACCCTTTTTGGGGAGTCTCGGGGAGACGCAAGGGGGTGCATTTCCCCATTGTGGGAGTCTAGACTCCCCAAGACTCCCCAAAAAGGGTGCTTCTGGGCGTCCCCCTTCAGTGTGGGAGTCTAGACTCCCAAAAAGGGTGCGCCTGGGCGTCCCCCTTTAAATTTGTCTAATAAGACTTAAAAATTAAAAATTAAAAATTAAAAATCAAAAATTCAAAAATCAAAACCATTATTTTTTTTTTTAAAAACTAAAATTAAAACTAAATAACTAAAAATTAAAAGTCTAAAAAAAATTAAAATTAAAAGTAAATAACTAAAACTTAAAAGCCTAAACCTAAAAATCATGAAAGGCAAAACTTAAAGTTAAAAGCTCATTTCATTTCAACCCAAAGTCATTTCCATTTCCACGCGGTGCTCACTATCCATTTTTCATTTTTGAGTTGCGACACTAGATATTGATGACTTGAATCTTCACTCTTAACTATTTTTGAGTTTGAACTTTGAAACTTTGAGTTATATAAATTTAGTGTTCAGACTTTGAAAATATACTAGTATGTTTTGCTTTCAATTTAGATTCTAGAATGATGAATGATGAATTTAGTTTTTAAATCAATGTAGATTGTAGAATGATGAACCATTGAATGATGAATGATATCGATCAATGTATTTGAATATTTTATTATTGATTTTTATTTTGTTTTTCAAATCTCATGGTATGTATGAATAATAATTAATTCAATAATGAGACTTGTCACTTGAGTATGTCATATGAATGATGTATGTATCAAAATGAATGATGAGGATGGATCAATGATTCAAATTTCAATTGTCTATTTAATATTTTTATGCTTTCATTATTGAACAGTGAACAATGAATATGAACTTGAAATATATATATATATATATATATATATAATAATATATATATATTATAATATACCTCGACGACTCCCCGCACCCCCGAAATTTCCCTAAAATTTGAGGGTACTCTCACACGTCCCCCCTGTGCGTCTCCCCACACCGGAGTCTTGGTGGAACATTGGATTTTAGCATGAGTTAAATTGTGATTAACCAAAACTTTAGTATATTCTCTCATATCAGTCCGCATGAACAAACTTTAAAAATTGAAGAGCATACAACATTAAAAGGGGTAATTATAAAAGCAATTTTCGCGTCCTATCAGTCTGCAATGTGCATGAACAAGCTCTAATGATTGAAGAGCATACCACATCAAAAAGGATACTATAAAAGCATGCTTTGCAAGTCAAATTTTATCACCAAAATTTTAAGTAATTTGTATAAAGTAGACAATTTAACATTATAGAGATGGTGTACTTTAATGAATGAATGCTCATTATAAGGTTAGGTCACCTCCTTTATCTTCATGTTTGAATAAAACAAAACTAATAAAGAAATCACTAATGCAAAATATTTGATAAAATTTGGTATTAAGTTGAGCAAATACATCATGTGAATTTTGTTATAACTTCAGATATTCAAACAAAACCAATTGCAAATGCTTTTCATAAATTTAAATTTGATCGAAAAATCTGTCAAAATAAGTGTCAAACATGAAAACATGTTACGTCATATGTCATTAAAAAGGGTTGGCCAATTTGATTAGCCATTAAACTCATCAACAAATTTCATTTTTTTTTTTCTTTTTTGAAAATAATCATTGAATGTGATGACTAAGTTATAACTTATAGTTGTCACATATAAAAAACCAGGTATAAGGTGACATATCAATACTAGAATAAAACAAGGGATGTTATCCAAGAGGAATCAGTGTACCTCCTCGATCAGAATAAAAAGGATTGCAACATCTCTGTTATGCTCATCAACTCTCTTCATTTTATATATATTTCCAATACATTCCTTCAATTAGGGGTGTTGTGCTTGTTAGCATCCTCCTCTTAGTTCAAAACTTGAAAAAAATCTGATGAAGAACTTGTCATGGGCTATTGAATTGCGTCTGTCTCTCCTGCTAGTGGTAATGGTGTTTAACGTTTGGATCAAGTCAAATTGAAAATGAAAACTCATTTATCTCAGTAAAAACATCTAGTGAAAAGATGTAATGAGGAGTTTTATGCAAATAAAAAAAATTATTATTGCAATGCATTCAGAAGCTTCCTTATGACAAAGCAGATATAGCAATTGGCAGGCACTATATGGACAATCTATTTGTCAGGGAAAATATCCAAATATAGAATGCAATTGGACACGTGGTTCTTTGAATAAAACATGCAGGAGAGGAGGTTTTTAAAGGCCAAAATACTCTGGAAAACAGGGCTTTGCCAACACGAAATATTTACAGAATTTGGCAAACAAAAAATGATTTTCACTTGCTCAGAAAGAGCATACACAATGGTAATGGACAATGCAAGAAAGGTTGCTCATCAACCCAGATTGTAAGAACCCAGAAATTAATTCTTGAGGTTTCAATTAGCCAAGTTAGACTATAGGACCATCATTCGAAGGCTCCAACATCTAACCTCCTTTATCATCAAACAGGTCAACTCTCAAAGACTTCAACATAGCTCAAAAATTAGTGAGATAGGTTCAGTTAAATAAAAAATGACAGAATGACGAGTTTGCATCAACGAGACGAGGTGGTATCAACGAGACGAGTGTCAAGCCGCCCTTGGATGAGTCTGTTTTGTTGCCAGAACGAATAATGCAAACGCACGGCAAAAGGATAAACAAAAACTTAAAGTTAACCGTCCAACACGAAATAAGGCATCTCACACCAGGCTTAATCACTTTAGTGAATTTTGATGAACACATATTCCGAAGCAGTATTTTTATGCCCAATTAGTAAAAGATAATTTAACGGGTTCACCCCATTTTCTATGGTGTCTGTGTTAGCGGGTTGCTAAAAGAGTAGTCAACACATTCTTCGTCCGTTCCCTGCACACCATTCGTGAGAGGGAGACTGCACAACATTTGTGAGAGGAAAAAGGAACAAATCTCGAATAACTCAAAACAAACTTGAATTCGTGAGTCTTCTCCTGTCATCTAATTCTTCTTATGTCAAAATTTCTTTCAATAAGTTAAAATACTACCAAGTTAAAACAGTGCGAAACACGCATATGGATTTCCAAATGAATTGAATGAATTGATTGAGCAACAATACTCAATAATAATACAGAGATATTTACAAAGATAGAAACATCAAGTTTCTATGTAAGATTCATTTTCATCTAAGAAACTGCTAAAGAAAGGAAAATAGCAACAACTAGAAGAATGAGCATTAAACTAATTAGAATTATTCTAATACCTCCCTTAATGCTCAATCTATTTACAACACCAATAGACCCCTGAATTGTTCAAACTAGCAGGACCAAGTGGCTTGGTGAAGATATCTGCGGGCTGCTCTTTTGTGGAATAATAACTCAACTGAACGGATTCCGTCTTCAACAAGCTGGCAAATAGTGGCAATGAGTTTCCACATGTTTTGTTCGTTCATGAAAGACGAGATTTTTGGCAAGTTTGAGCACTCCCTGATTATCACAAAACAAGGAAGTAGGACCTGTCTGGGAAGCATGCATATCTGCAAGCATACGTTGAAGCCAAACTGCCTCACAAGATGCCTTAACTGCTCCTCGATACTCTGCTTCGGTGGAGGAGAGAGCCACGGCTTGCTGCTTCTTACTAGTCCAGGTGACAGCACCAGATCCTAGACTAAACACATACCCAGCTGTAGATTTACGATCATCAACTGAACCGGCCCAATCAGAATCTGTGTAACCAATGAGTATAGGATCGGAACTGCGAGTGTATAGAAGTCCATAATCAGAAGTGCCACGCACATATCATAGCACACACTTTGTTGCTATCCAATGATCAGCTTTAGGAGCGGACATGAAGCGGGAAATATAGCTCACTGCAAAACTGATGTCTGGTCTGGTGGCAGTAAGATAGATAAGACTGCCTACTAATTGCCTGAATAAAGTTTCATCCACAGGAGGAGAGGATGACTGAGTTGAAAGTTTGAGCCTTGGTTCCATAGGAGTCGTGGCTGGTTTGCAATCCTGCATTCTGAACCTGTCCACAAGATTTTTGGCATACTTGGACTGAGAGAGAAAGATGTGATTCTCAGTCTGCCAAACTTCAATCCCCAGACAATAGTGAAGAAGTCCCAAGTCTGTCATATCAAAAGTTCTGCATAAGTCTTGTTTGATCCCATGGATCAAATGTGCAGAGCTGCCAGTAATGATAAGGTCATCTACATAGACAACCACAAACAAGATATCATCACCAGTATGCTTGATATACAGATTTGCATCAGATGGGTTCCGCTGAAAACCATGATCTGTCAGGTACTAATCAATTTTCATGTACCAAGCCCGAGGAGCTTGTTTCAATCCATAGAGAGCTTTAGCTAATCTACACACTTTCTGTTCTTGACCGGCAATCTTAAATCCTGGAGGCTGTGTCATG
>APFE030515163.1:0-41296 GCA_000404065.3 Pinus taeda
TGAAGCGAAAGAACGGAAGCGACGACCCTTCTACGAATATAAGCGTTGGATTCGAGGTAGGCTCTCATCTTGGCCTTTATTTTGCAATTAGGAACTTGTGTGTTAGCATTGTTTGATTGTTGCTAGACCTTAGTTAGGCTAGTGGGATCACCTTTGTCCGCATAGGGGATTTACCTATACACCACCCCCTTTCCTTTTGTGTTGATGTTCTTGGCTTTTATCTTGTTGTGTTCCAAGCTGTTCATTCATCCTTGTTTTCCCACTCTTTTGATTTTCTTTGTATTTTTGGAAGATGTCTTTGTATAGTTTTTTAACCTCCTCTGGGATAAACCATTCGTCCAGGTTTTTCCACTTATCTAGTAATTTTTTTAAAATTTTCTCTTATGTGGATGGGTCATCCCTTTTATTTATATCTACTTCCATTACTCCGTACTCCTGATATACTTCCTTTTCTTAATTCCCCTTTTCTTCTGGTTCTTCTTGAGCTTTCTACTTATTGTTGTTGGTATCTTGCTTTTTCCCCCCACCTTCTTGATCTGTCTCTTCTTGGTAGTCCATCTTTCGGGTTTCTCCCTCCTCTTCTTCTGTTTGTAGTATTTCGTACCTATTTTTCTCTTGACTGTTAGTTTGATGTTCTTTCCTGCCTTTTGGGTGGAATTATTTAGTGGGTCGTTTCTTGGATTTTACTTCTTGAAACCCCTCATCATATTCAGTGGTTTTCCTTTGTTGCTTGGTCTTTCTCTCCTCTTCCTCTGCATTTAAGGGGCGTTCCTTAAAAAGGTTCCGTATTCATGGAATTTTTTACATCCAAATGGTAAATGTTCATAGTCCAATGCCTGCTGCTAGACCTCCTCATGATATTCTAGTTCGACTACACCTGGTATAGGGTTTGCAATGTTTGTGTATACACATATTCTTGCATACGAAGTATATATCCCTCTTTCAGTGGATTTTGCTATCTTTACGAAACTGCCTATGGTGTTCCCTATTCCTTCAATAATCTCTGGGTCCCAGAAATCCAAAAATTATATGTATGTAATTAGGAAAAAATATTATCGGTTCCATTGCCGGGATGTGAACCAGGATCACTTGGGTGAAAACCAGTTACCCTTATTTTGTTTGACTAGCTTACTAGAGTCGCGAGGTCTTGACATAACCATCAACGGGTGTTGAAGTACCTCGACTCCCTAGCACGTCCCGAAACTTTCCAAAATTGAAAAATTTCATTTTTGGATGTGAACCAGATCATGCATGGCTTGAGGATGGTTGTTGTTACTAATTTCAAAACTTCTCTTAGGATGACAGCCATCTCTGTCACATGCTTCATCAAAATTTTCAATAAGTTGAGGTGATAAGCTGTCTTGATGCAACACACAAAATGATGCCGAGTGGGAAGAGTCATGTGCGTTAAGACTATTTTCATCATGGACAACCTCATTGCCTTATGTCGATCGAGGAGATAACTCAAAAGATGAAGAAGCAAGAGAATGCGGAGTGTCTCTGACACATGTTTATGCACTGTGAATGATAGGGCACACAGGCAAGTGAGGTGCAGAGGAAGTTTCAATATGGATGTATGCTTTGACCAGTGCACATTCCTGATCTGAGTTAGAGTGTACATGAGATGGCAATAGATCATATGATGTGCTTGGGAATTCATCACAATATACAGAAGCGTGGGAGTGATGAGAGCCCAAGACTGAAGGTTGATCGAAAGAATTGATTGTGGATGATGTTTCACCAAGATTCACGGACCGAGGATCGACCAAGAATGGAAGATTAATGTTTCGAGAGGAATTGATCGTGTCTTCACCGTCCCACTCCTTTGCTTGTATGATGAGATTGCCTTGCACATGACTGCAACTTGAGCCAGTAGCTCGAGAATCAAGAGAGTACGCGCAACTAGCTTGTGAAGTAGAATGCTCAAGTGAGTCATGGCTTGTAGATGATGGAGGATGACATAGATGTAGATTAGACTCAAGACTTAGGTTAGGAATGGCCATTTCCTCTTGCGGAATGGAGGGATGAGTTTTCGCCATAGGATTTCCTACCCATTCTGGAATTTCCTCTTTTGGGGTAGGGTACAGCTGAGTAGATGGATTGGGAACATGCTACACAGATTTCTCAACTTTGAAACCGCTGTGGGGGGGACCCACTGCACATATTTCTTAGTTTTGTGGTTGCTGGGAGGGGGCACCCTCTTCGATACATGAGGTGCCTTGTGATTTGCAAGAGTTGAGGAAGAAGGGAAATCAGGAAGTTCACTGTTTCAAGAGACATGAACCAAGCATTTCAGCTCTTGGCTCATGAAGTCAAGTTCCACAAACTGCTCAGGAATTTCATGACATAGGTCAAGGAAGTAGGTAGCAAAGTCCTCAACTGATTCACCAGCTTGATTCTTAAACGTGATATTCTTTCATAGACATTTGGGTGGTCACACTCATCAAAGGCTTGATGGAGCTCCTTGAGGAAAGTAAGAAGGGAATGGATGGAAGCAGGTGGCAGGGTATGACATCACCAATTAGCACGACCTTCAAGGGTGAGGAAGAAGAGTACGGAAACAATCTCATCACTATCAATTTCATGAGATTCATAGAAATGAAGAAAATCAAAAATGTGCTTAGTTACATACGTTCTGTCCTCACTGTCAAACTTTAACAAGGACAAGTGATCGAGAAGCTCATTGGGGATTGGTAACTGGTTAAGGGAGAAATGATAGAAACACCACAGGAGCATGGATTGTGTATTATTCATTGGGTAAGATATTCAACCCAGATGTATGGGCTTAGCTTGTCATCTAGCCCTCCTTTTGGTGCCACAATGTTGACGGTGTTGGAGCCGGCAACATTAGGGGATCTCCACGGTATGAAGTCCCATCTAGACCTCACACAGTTTGGTGTAGAGGTCCCATCTGGTACGATGGAATGGTTGCCATTATCTTAAATATTTGCCTCAACTCTTACTTGTTAGCACAGGAGAGTGGTCTGCTTTGTCTTCTGAGAAGTAAGGTTGTGTGCTTGGTGAGTGTAAGTGTCACTTGTGTCAATGGTTCTTTCCTCGTAGAGGGAGAGGGTGGGAGTGAGTCCTAATTCAGTTGGGATAAGTCCCAACTATGCTAGGAACACAAAACACAACAGGACATGCACAGTTTCCGACAGAACAATCCATATGGATGCAACAATCACAACACACAAGGGAAGATAACATGTCTAACACTCAACGGATTAGTCCGTGTGAGTAAAATAGTTGTTATAGAAAGTTCAATGTGAAAGGTCTGTTTGATGTCCGAGAGAGTAGTCTATAGAGGCAAGACAAGGTTAACAACATATACAAAACATTTTCATTAACAAATTATGTATTACAAGTGAAATAGTTCAAGTGTTCAACACTAGTTAAAGCAACATGCATTACAAGTGTTAAAGATTAGTCTTACAACAGATACAATACATGTGTGAAAAGGCACTGGCCTGTTAGAAGGCTTCTAAATTAAGCAAAAGTTCCAAGACACATTGTTACACCATAAATTACTAACCCCATGTGAGGGGCATTGGAACCACTACTTACTCTTTAAAGAAAAGATAACAGATTCTCTTGGCTGTGTGGGAGGAGTTGAGGTGAAAAATCCTTTCATGTACAAATGAGGGGGCATTTACAGCCAAGGGTGAAACTAACCCTTGTGGTTGTTCGACTACTCTCATGACCATTTGACTTCCATGAATTTTCGACTTTGCATGACTCTTTGTACAACAAATGGGTCTCTTGGACTTCCACATTACATTACATTGATTGACAACATAGCCCATAGTAGATATGTGGGCGACATGACTCATGACATGACAGTGCTGGTACATTCGGGCTGCTACTGGAGTGCATGTCGAGCTGTAGTGCTATTGGGTGATGGATGTTTCCATGGTGTGTTACAGCTTCACCTCTGCATGGCAAGGTGCGTGGAGTCTTCAATGGTCGTTGGTTTGCTTGATGTTGCTTTGGCACATTTCTCCTTGCTTGTATGTTGGAAGGCTTGACAGGTTCGTCTATTCGCGAAAGGTGTGTGTTTGTTTTTTCATATGTTTGTGAGCATATCTTGCATGTTTGCTCGTCTGTTCGTCCGTGAACATATCTTTGCATGCTCATCTGTTCGCGAGCACATCTCTTTGCATGCATCATTCATTTGTCCATTGGTGAACCTGTCTTTCTGCATCTGATCTCTTCATTCATCCCATTCATTGTCACGCCATGTTTGTTAGTGTACTTGTGCCTGTAGTCACTTAGGACGAGATGACATCAAATCCAAAAATCTCCTAGTCTACCATGACACATGATCATTTCGAATGCAGCTGGCCGGCAGAGTTAGCAAGCTTGTGAGGCAGGATGATGGCTTTGGGCACTGCTGATGAAAACTACGTAGGAGTAACTAGGTGATGAAGATGGGAAATCCAAGTCGACAGTGATTGTCCATGAGGTCTGGCTCCGCTGGAAGGTAAAAATGCAAAAAAAATTGGGAGGGGCAGTCTGGGCTGCAAGAAGTCAAGGCAGACAGAATCTACACATTTTACGAAACAAGTGGGCAGCAGGGGCTAGAAGGAAAAAATTTGCATATTTTTCTTGGGGAATAGGTTGGGCTGCATGTAGGATCAGCAGGCAGAAATTGTGCAGTTTTTTGGAGGAACTGGCTGGGAGCCTTCCAACCAAAACTGTGTAATTCCTAGAGGGAAATGGCAGTTCGTTGTTGGGTCACTGGCAGCATAAATTGCGTAATTCTAAAGGGGAACATACAGTTAGCTGCTGGGATCTTGGTAGCAGAAATTGCGCAATTCCTAGAGGGAACTGGCAGTGTGTTGCTAGGAGCTGCTGGTGGGAAACTTCACTGAGGCTGGCCTGTTGATCATCTCTACACAATTTCTGAGTTGAGTGGACTATTGTATAACAGAAGGCTTGCTCATGGAAACTAAGCAATTTCCAAGATGAGTAGGTGGTCAACTTTTGGGGGGAATTGCTGGGAAAACTGTGTAATTTTTTGAGGGAGTAAGGGACGAGCACTTAGTGTCTAGTCAACCTATCTGCCTAATTTCCTCAGTTAGCAGAGCAGGAAAGGTTAGAAGCCTTTGCATAATTTTTGATGGGATTCAGTCCTGGGGTGACTTCCAGGTCCGACTCTTTGGTACCCAACATGAAATTTGATTAAATCGCTTGCAATTAGCGTAGGTTGGAAAGACTTGCTTGGTGCTTATGCACTGTTTTGGGTGACAATCGATCGAGTCAATGGCAAGGTGATGGTCCAGCTATCAAAGGGGAGTCTGGTTGTCAGAGCTTTAATGAAATGACCAAGTGTGTGAACAATCGAAAGATGCATAGGTGATCATACAAACAAACACTCACATGACTCGACGATGAGACGACTTAAACTATCTAGACACACATTTTCAGCATGACTGACCGATGGCGCAAGCGACAAGCGCAACACTCGTGATTGATCATTGATCGATCGTGATGATACTTGTGCGATAGTCTGTGTGTGAGTACGAAAGATGTTTTCATAGTGAGCACAACAAGTACACACGAAGCGAAGACTTTGAGCGTAACCAGAACATGGTCGCAAGCATGACTTAGACACCAACATGAAAAAAATTGAATGAAATGAACAAGCAAGGCAGATGCAAAGACTCACATGGGCTCACGAAGTAAATCTGAGGGTCTGTAGTCATCAAGTGAAACTCTCAAGGGAGGCTTCGAAATTGGGTGCAGGCCAAAATTTTGGAGGGTGGTTGTAGCCGCTACAATAATACTTAACTAGTCTAGATCCATCTTAACGTCAAATCTATAAAGTTTCAAGAGACATCAAATCCTTTGAAATGCACACCTTCAACAATGTAAAGTTTAAAGAAAAGTTTGTACCTCAAGGAATTTTATCCTTCTCTATGTTTGATAAATCTTTCTTTATCCAATTACACATCTACCCTATATTAATTTTAAAACGTATGGAGGTGCTGCTAGCTCACAATTCACACCCATAAACATCATTGAACAAACTAGAAGCCTAGAAAGAAATTTAGTCATTTTCCAATCCCATATATCTACCTCTCTACATCTATTTTGAAAAACATATAATGTTTTCTATCCTTCTCAAATTTTGTTCTTTCTGCAATCCTCCCAATTAAACTTGTTGTTGAAATCAATCTCGTGGTACTTGTACTCATTTACTTCTTCAAGAGTATTCCCTTCAAAGAAGAATGTATGTTGGATATGCTTCCTTTTATTAGAGAAAATCATTATTTTGGTTTTGCTATGATTGACTTGAATCCCCATTTCTCTACAAAAATGTTCAAGAGCATATAGGTGCATCTGCAATGGGTTGATTTAGTAATCAACACAAGGTCATCAGTGTACAAAAGAAGCCTTATCACAAACTCCCCCAAACGAACATTGTCTCCTCCTTGTAGATTTAGCCACTCTTTTAGTTTGTTAATATATAAACCAAAAATAGTAGGGGTTAAAGGGCATCCTTAGTTGACTCTAATGTCACATCTAAAGCTTTCCAAAATTCTTGTTGAATTTCTATTTTTTACTTCCACCTCTTCATAGAGCCTATGGACAACAACTCTATAATGCAAAGGAATTTCAAGTTCTTCTATTCTTATTAGGCCCTGCTACTACTAGTGTAACCCCTTATTGTTATTAGTACAACCCCCTTACTCTATTGTTGTACCCATGTAGTCCCCATGTTGTTACTATTGTGCCCCATAGAAGCCCACTTTTGTTATTATTGTGCCCTTATATTATTATTGTTATGTTGGATCTGATTATATTATGACACCTTAGACTCCTATATAAGGAGGTCTTGTCATTTACATCATCCAAGAATTGTTCATTTGTGTAATTTAAAGGAGGCTACCCCCTCGAAGAGGCTTATTTCTAAGGCATTGATCTATCTTTTCTATCTTTTTCTGAGCTGGTTCCATAACATTTGGTATCAGAGCTTTGGATTCTAGGGTTTCGCTACTCCAAACAGGTCATCGTGGAATTTTCTCTATAATGTTTTCACTACAAAGTTTCAGAAGCTAACAAAAAAACCATTTGAGACAAAATTGTGTTGAACCTTGGGTCCGAATTTCAGATCTTGTCTTGCTATATTTTCGGAGATATGATCTGAGGAAGTTAGGGTTTTCGCAAGCTCTAGAATTTCATCTAAAACACATCATCGTGGAATTTTCGCTATAACGTTTTCACTACGAAGTTTCAAAAACTAAAAAATACCCATTTGAGAAGAAATCGGTCTGAACCTTGGGTCCAGATTTCTGATATTGGCTCGTTCTATTTTCGGATATATGATCTGAGGAAGTTATGGTTTTTGCAAACTCCCGAATTAAATCCTAAATAGGTGACCCTGGGAAAATCATCATTACTTTCTCTCTGAGCATCATATTGAAATATCGTAAGAATTTGCAGAAAGAGGACAGAGTGTAGTTTTTTGTGCATCCATTTCAGGTCCTAAGGTTAAAACAGTGACATGTGGTACTTCGTAGAAGTGTGCTCGACCGAACTAGTCTATAATCAGGTCATCGTGGGAGATTTGACATAACTCTTCCTTGTAGAATCCAATTTTAATTAGATTGGTGGCATTGGAAATAGGACATAGAGGGTTACTACAAGTCACGATTCTAGAACTTGGAGATCTGAAATTACAGAGTTACAATCTTTCAAGGTCGAGCTCCTAAAATCAAGAAAACGTGAGATGAGGAAGTTTGATGGCAAGGATATGATAAATTGGATACTACAGATGGAGAAATATTTTGATCTACATGGTGTACCAATATTATAGAAGGTATGTATTGCATCTAATTATTTAGAGCCAAATCAATTTTTATGGTATAAAGGTCTTTGTTCTCGTAAACCACTTGTTGCGTGGTCAATTTTCACGGAGGAAATGATAGCCAATTGCTAAATCTCAAACAAAAGTGTTCAATGGAAGAGCACATTGAGGACTTTCAAAAATTGAATATAAGGGAAAATGATATTCCAGAGAAATAGAGGATTCATGTCTCCATAGGGACTTTAAAGGATAACATTCAACATGAGGTTCATCTTTGGGAACCTGATTCATTGGAGAAGGCATTCACGTTGGAAAGAAAAGTGAAAAGTAAAATTATGGAAAGAAGGAAGTCTACCCCTCACAACTATAAAGATGGAAGTGTTATTTCTCCTAGCCTTCCACAACCTACAAGGGTGACACCACAACAATTGGAAGAAAAAAGAGCAAAAGGGCTTTGTTACAGTTGTGATAACAAATACATTACAGGTCATAAGTGTGCTGAGAAGAAATTATTTTACATAGATTGTGAAGAGGAGGAAGAAAAGGATCAAGAAACATCAAAAGAAGAGGATATACACTAGGAACCAACCTCAGAGAAAGAAGAAATGAATTTCACTATATCTTGTAAAGCATTGGAAAGAATTACCACTCCTCAAACTCTCAAGATAGAAGTACATATCAAGAAGAAAAAGGTTCAAGAAGTGAAATATCACGTCGATAAAGAAGAAATGAATCCGACCATATATTGTAATGCATTGGCTGGAATTAACACTCCTCAAACTATCAATATAGAAGGACATATCAAGAATAAAAATGTTCAAGAAGTGAAAGATCACATCGAGCATCAAGAAATGAATCCGACCATATCTTGTAATGCATTGGAAGAAATTACCACTCCTCAAACTATCAAAATAGAAGGACATATCAAGAAGAAAAAGGTAATAGTGTTGATTGATTCGGGTAGTACCCATAATTTTATTCCTTGTAAGATGGCCAAGGAATTGAATTGCTTCCTATATCCAACAAAAAAGTGTCAAGTGATGGTTGCAAGTGGAGGAATCATTAATTGCTCTGGAAAGTGCCATAATGTTAAGCTATCCATGGGAGAATATGTATTGAATAGGCCAATGCTTTCAATTCCAATGGTTGGTGTTGATGCTTTACTAGGAGTCCAATGGCTACAATCTTTGGGTACGATAGCTTTTAATTTTCAAGAACTTTTCTTGAAATTTTTTTGGGAAGGGAAAGAAGTTGAATTGAGGAGTATCGAAGGGAAACCAAGAAAGATAATCAACTATAATAGCATGAAAAAGCTTCTAAATAAAGAACAATGGGGCGTAATTGCACAATTATGTTCAGTAGAAGATCCCACATCGAAATCATGTATTTCTCTAGATCTCCAAAATGTTTTCGACAATCATTCCAAGGTATTTGAGACTCCCAAAGGCCTCCCACCTACTAGTGATCATGGTCATGCTATTCATTTGATTCTAGGAAGTGTTCCTCCAAACATCAGGCCTTACATATATCCATATGCCCAAAGGAGTGGGAACTCATTCAATAGTTGCAGAGGATACCACTTCAAACAATATTGCGAGAACTTGACAAGGAAGGATAAACCATATTGAAACCTGAAGCAGTCACAGAACCAAGAAATCAACAACTACGAAATTGATCAATTTCAGAGTATCTCATCAAGTGGAAGAAGTTACTCGTTGAATATTCCACAAGGGAGGACAATAATTTTATACAGAAGCATCAAGAACTACTCAAGTGTTGAGGACAACACTTTTTGAAGAAGAGGGGCATGTTAGGTCCCTATACTACTAGTGTAACCCCTTATTGTTATTAGTACAACCCACTATTTTTATTATTGTGCCCTTACATTATTATTGTTATGTCGACTCTGATTATATTATGACCCCTTAGACTCCTATATATAGAAATGAGGTCTTGTCATTTATATCATCCAAGAATTGTTCATTTGTGTAATGTAAAGGAGGTTTCCCCCTCGAAGAGGCTTATTTATAAGGCGTTGATCTATATTTTCTATATTTTTGTGAGCTGGTTTCATAACAATTCTACACCACAACTTATATCCAGGGAACGTGCTAAATTCCTTTTTGAAGTCAATAAAGTAAAACCTTTTCAATAATGTGTCTTAGTATGACACCATGATACACCATAGAATATTTAAGCCTAAAACTGACTTTCCCTTTTCCCCTCTTTTCTTTTACTTCTACCCACTTATTGATTCTATTTTCTACCATGTTTATAAAAAGATTTGCAAACAAAGGATTGATCATAATGGTTCTATAATTGGAAGGATTATTAATGTCTCCACTTCTGAAAATGCGTATTGCTAAGCTAATTGTCCTGTCTCTTGGGAATCCTTGTTGAATGATATTGTTAAATATTTCCATGATGTGTGGTGCAAGAGTGTAATTCCCCATTTTAGATATTTCACTTGAAGTTCAACTAAGTCCTTTCCTTTTCCTATTCTCAACTTCTTAATACCAATCTCTACCTCCTGCAACATGAAAAGCTTTGTAGTTGTGTTTATCCTGGGGGGGAGGCATAACCTCCAATTCTTTCTCATAAAGTTGTCTTGCATAGTTAAACCATTGATTAGTTATAATATTATTTTCAATTTGCTTCTTCCTTGGTTGAAGATCCTTCCAAAAAAACTTTTGGTTATTCTTTCCTGAATATATAAAATCTTCTCACCTTTTTTGCATGAACTCATCTTTTTTCCTTTATAAAATATGCTTATATAACTCTACATTCATATTCTCCTTTCCTACCTTCTTCAAGGTTCTACTTTCCATTTTGGATTCCTCATAAAACCAATAATTTACTGGAAAACAATTTGATTATGGTTTCTTATTTTTTTCTCTTTTGCATTTGTCAAGTGCACCTTGAATTATATTTATTAACTCATGACTATTAAGGCATTGGGAACAAGTTATTTCCTTCTTAATTTACCACTCTAGCATTGTCTCGAAGAAAGTACAATTTTCTTATGTTAGAAGAAAATTTCCCCTTGAAAGTGATTTTTGAGAACACTAGGTTTTCCTCCTATTCTACCTTTCTTCTAATTAGGATAAAATTATATAAATTAGGTTATGGTCTGATTTTGAGTTCCAAATATGCTCCCCAATCTTAACTTTGTCTATCCTTTCTGTTAAGTTTTGTGAACAAATCACATAGTCAACGACACTTGCCCCATTGCATGCATTGCATGTGAAGTTCCCAAACCTTTTCCATATATCTAGACCATTGCAAATAATTAAGTTGAAATCAACACACATTGTAAGCAACTCCTTCCCAAAATCATTGCTAACTTTTTCATCTTCTAAACATCTCAACCATTGGGGATTTTCCCTTACAGTGAGCCAAATAGGATTATGATACTCATTGCAATAAATAATACTAGCTTACTGATTTGTTGTTCTATAATTGAAATCCCCCAGTAAAAGAACTTCTCCCTACTGAGAATATGCGACAATATCTTGCTTTAAAGGTGCATATGGATCCTTGTTGTCTAGCCCCTTATTTTTGTAGGTTTTCGAGACTTGGAGGCGGGGGGGGGGGTGTTAACATGCTACAATTCTTACATGATTCTCATTCTTCGATATTTTGAACCATAATTACTATTTATTTGTTTCTTATTTCACTAACTGAATATGATGTCGTTATTTTTCTTTCACTAAAACTATTACCCCCTTACCCTTTGCCATTTTTAGCTGCCTTGTTCCAAACTGCTAACTTCAAATAACCATCAAACCTAGGAGTTTTGTAACCATCATGTTCATGAGTTTTTGCATGACAAATTATGTCTCTACCTTCTGCAATAGGCCCTAACCCATGTCCCCTCATCTAAGGGTACCTCTATAGTTCCAACAAACTAGACTTAGATAGACCTAGGTAGGATTTTATTACTATGTGGTTTGGCACACAAGACTCAAAATCAAGTCTTCACCCCTTTTCATCCATGTTGGTCTTATTGTTTTCCTCCCTATTATAGAATTGGCTATTTTTTCTTTATTTCTAGCTTGCTACCCTATTTTTCCATGGGTCCCAAAAATCATAATAACAACTTTACCATTGTACAACCATTCTCTTTTTCCTTCGTTTCTTTCTACTCTAATTTTCTCCACTTCTTCCCTTCTCTCCTTTTGTTATTTGCTAGTTAAATCTTCATATAGAAAAAAAATGAGCCCTTCAAGAGTTTCTTTTTGCTTAAGAGATGGTGTTTGTATTTCATGCTATAACAACCCTAGTTAAAAATCCATGTAAATAAATATAATACCAAGGTCATGTGACACGTATTCCAAGATGAATGTTGGGAAGAAAAGCCTAGTGGGGTGTCACTTTGGTTTATTAATGGCTAAGGAAACTAGCAAAGGAAATGACAAAGGCTTTGGAAAGTCAAGGGGCATTAATTGGCATTTTATTTATGAAAATAAAGGAAAATAGGAGAAAAGGAAGGTGGAATGTCACAAGTTGCATGTGAGGAGGAAAATGAAGGAAAATAATGGAAAATGAAGCACATAGAGAGCTCATTAATAAAAACTCTTATGAGGATCAATTGAGAAAATTTTGTCGATTCAATTTTGGAGCTCTAATTTTCTACTCTTTCTCTCTCATACTCTTGGACACTTAGAGTTTTTTGGAGCACCCTTGGAGAAGTGTGGGGATACTTGGGATTTGGAGCAAGAAGGAAAAGGAAAAGCATGAAAGTGCAAGAGGACATCGGGATCAACAACTACAATGGATTTTTCTTGCAGGTATCAGGTTACATGTCTGATTTCCTTGCTAGTTTTGGCATGCATGTGGTTATTTGGTTATGATTTGTCATTGGCATGGGGGATTTCCTAGATTGATAGTGGATTTGCCTAGCCTTGCCATTTCCTGGATAGCAATGGTGTTGTGGGTTTTTTTTTTTTTTTACTGATTGGTTATCATATTCCTTTGGTTGTGGGTTGAGTTATTAGTTCCTGGAGCCTTGGTTGGACAAACACTCTAGAGCCCCTTAACAACCTAGGTTGAGTTACTAGTCCTAGAGCCTTGGTTGGAAAAACGCTCTAGAGACCTTGGTGGGTTGAGTTACTAATCTTGGAGCCTTGGTTGAACAAATTATATGGAGCCCGACAGTAGTTATGGGTTGAGTTAATAGTCTTGGAACCCTTGGTTGGAACAAATGCTCTAGATCCCTGGACAACTTGGGTGGAGACTGTAACACCCTCCGGGGTAAAGTTGCATATATTCAACATAATAGGAACATAAATACAATAAAAATATCAGACATAAGAATCCATATATACATCAATACATTTGCACATGAAAATCAAGGGAATGATTTTTTCATTAATAAATGCAATGAACCAACCGGTGATGGGACTACCACATTCCACCCAACCATAGATTGGCTGAGCCAAGTCTCTCTTCAGTCAATCACCCCCGTGCCATATTCCAAGCATGAATGTGGGACTTATAGAACACATCAAAAACACCAATCAATGTAAATGTGACTGGAGTTCCCCGCCTACACCGTGAGGAATTTGAGTGCCTCCTAGCCTCTCAGTTTTTACCATGCATCCGCAGTTTGATCCAGGGGTCACTAGGCCCTACACCGAGACATACTCTCCAGTCTTTACCATGCATTCCATCCTGGAACCAATAGGCCCAACGAAGAGAAAATCCACCTCTTGGCTTTACCGTATATCCCACCATTCACTGGTAAGGATTCCTAGGCCCCCTGAGGCACACAATATGGCTTTACTGCAACCCACAATCCGGTTCAGGGGTTACTATGCCAGTGCCTTCATGCATCCTCAGTCTAGTTTAGGGACAACTTCCACCATATTTTTTTCAATTCAGAGATCCACCCCACTCAGCTTCGAATCCAATCTGACCATCCCCCACAAAACGCATGAGAGAACCCATCTCATCAAAGCTATCAGGAAATGGAAAGGCTAGGCTGAAAATAATGTCACGCCTAGAAAAACCCATGCCATGGTAGAAAATAAACACATGCAATCCCATGCATGCCAAATCTAGCAATGAAAATACACATGGAATTTGATACCTGCAATGAAGCTTGTTGTAGCTGCTTGATCCTACCTTTCCCTGCTTGATCCTTGCTTCCTCTTACCTTCTTTTCTTTTCTTGCTTCAATGCTAAAGTGCTCCAAGAAAACTCTAAGTCTCCAAGAGTATGAGAGAGAGAGAATAAAGAGAGAGCTCCAAAAGTGAACTGACCAAGTCTTACCCACTAATCCTCAAAAGCCTTTTTATTAATGAGGCCTCTATTTTCTTCATTTTCCATTATTTTCCTTCAATTTCCTCCTCACAACATGTGACCTTTCACCTTCCTTTTCTCCTAATTTCCATTATTTTCATAAATAAATGTGCCAAAATACCCTTTTGCCTCTTTAATGCCTCAACCATTGCCTTTTCCAATTTCCTTAGCCATAAACAGCCAAATGAACACCGCCTAGGATGTCTTGCCCACCATTCAGCTTGGAATACGTGTCCCATCATCCGTGGTATTTATATGTTTTTACATGGAATTTTCAAAAGGGTTGTTACAAAACCCTCCCCTTGGGGGAACACCGTCCTCAGTGTTCAATGACACATATAACCAACAAGACTACTGAAAACAAAACATACTGTCCATGGAGCTTTATAACACAACTCATTGTAGTATTTACAATGAAAGACCTGCTTAAAAGAAAAACATCATGACAACATGACCAGATAAAAACCATATAGCATACTGGAGCTTTATAACACAACTCATTACGAAATTTCCAATAACCAAATATACACATATGCACATTTGCTCAACCAACAAATAAAATAATATGATGTCTGTATCCATAACAAGGAAATCCAGAGGCTCACACCTCCATCCTCAAAGTAATACCAAGATTCACCTCCTTCCTAGGAAGTCCAGAATCCACTGCAAAGTCAAATCTGCATCCAATGTCTAACGCTATAATCTTGCGCCACTAGTCCTCTCAGTGAACAATTACCGACTCATTGTTCTAGGGAGCACTCCCAATGTGCATCTGATTCCATTTGGCAATGCCAATGACCAAAAAAATCCATCCGTGACCTTCCCTTCTCTGCTACAGAGTCCCTCGGTAATCTGGTCACCTCTTCTGTGCAGTCACTCACCTTCCAAGTTCTACTAGCACCCCCATCCTGGGCAGTCCATCGCTCAGTAAGGTTTCCTTGCATCAAAAGATTCAAATACCAAGGCATATACTTGCCTCAAAACTAGCATAGCAGTTGTTGAACTGGTAAATCCCCTCTGCGGACATTATTGGGTACCAATGCCCCAAAATGGCCCTTGCTCATGAAGTGATTTACCCACATATTGTTGCATGTTCCAATTTCTTTCGTTGTTGCTCCTAATTATTGTAGTCGTTTTCAACCACCCAACTCGGCATGTTCATTCTTATTGTACCAAGAACATAACTTCCATTAGATTCAAAATAAATTGAAATAAATTCAAACCATACCTCATTGGTAGTTCGTCAATAAGGTACACTTAGAATCTTGTTTTCTTCCTGTCACAAGAGGTCAAACTAGCATCTTTGACCAATTCAACATGTATAAAAAAGTCACATTAGGTTAGCTCAAAACACAACCATCATAGATCAAAATCATAAATCACATGTAACCATCATAAACCAAAATCATAGATCACATGTAGTCATCATATATCAGAATCACAAGTCACATGCAGAGTAAAACTGAAATAATATACTGATACTTGTCCTTCATTGATCCTTACTTCTGCCTTTGTTCTTTTGTATAGACACGAGATTAGTTTCCACACCAAGTAAACACCCAATGCCTTCTCCTCTACCAGATGCACATACGCATGTGTGCATCACACACATACAACCACACCTGACGCACAAAACCATGCAATACATGCACCTACACCTGATGTACAATGCTTCAACCTATAACCAGTGTACAACACAGTGCATCCATCTATACCCAATGTGAAATACCACCCAATACATGTACCTACATAAAGTACAACATAATGAGTACACACACCACAATACCATGACTAAATGATGCATATACATAATACCACATGCTCTCAACAAAACATGTATGACATGCACAAAATGCCACACGTGCACTAGTACCATATGTACAACATGTAGACAGTACCACCGATACACTGCACCACATGCACAATGTGTGCACAACATCACATGTACATGGCACCACCTAAACAATGTTTACACAACGCCACATGTACACTATACCACTATACAATGCGTACATAATACCACATGTACACAGTACCACATGCACGACATGTACGTGACACCACATGTACACAGTGCCATATGCACGACATGTACATAACACCACATGCACACAATTCCACTTGTACAATATGTACACAACATCACATGCACACAACACCACTTGTACAATCATGCACACCACACCATATGTACATAGTACCAATGTACCACATGCATGCAACACCAGTTGTACATAGCACTACATATCCAAAATGTACATAGCATCATCTGTACACACCACTGCATATCCAACATGTACATAGCACCATATGCACACACGCCGCATATACGTCATGAAGACATTACAATGTGTATACAACACCCCATATGCAATATTCACACAACTCTATTTGTGCCATCCTGTACATAACATTGCATAAATAACATGTACACATGCTATGTACACACACGACCACAAGTGCACACATCATAAATGCAACATGTACAACATATACAACGTATTCACAACAATAGTACCATACATCCAAAATCACATTGTCCTTACTAAGAAACCTTGCTTCCGGAATCTTATCCATGCTTGTCTTAGCATGTCGCAGACTACGTTGCTTTCATTCTGTTGGTGTATCCTTTGGTATAACCCGTCCACAACATAGACATAATATAATCACATAATATCAACTCATAGCCATATGAGATTGACCTCGTATATTTGTCATGACTACTCTTCCCAGTTGATTCCTCATGAACCAGGAACCTCTTCATGCAATTGAGTTGCGTAAGCAATTATTTCTTCACAAGAATGATCCCTGACAATCCTTATTAGACTGTGACATAGATACATAGATACATACATATATAATCATTAGCATAAAACAATCTTCACCTTGACAGAAAATGACATACATACATTCATGTATACATATATAAACATCAACATAATCATGATCATAACATATTTACTATATAACATAAGGTCTAGGTTAAGAGAAATTCCTTTATTCATGCAACACATGCGCAACATTGAGAACAAGAATTCCCAACATAGCTAAGGCATATGACACCTCAGATCCACTTGCTTTACCTTTTTTGGTTCCCTTTCTCCTGACTATACTGCCACCGTCCATTTACCACAATGGACCCAACCAGTCCAACCGACTGTCATAGCCTTACCTTCCATTGCGCTTACTCATGCACATAGATTCATCCGAGTCTTACATCACCTATCAAGTACCAAATAAATCTCCTCAGGCTACATTAACTTTCCTCTTTCCCAACGAATTCCCTAGACTCAAAACATAAAATGCAAGACAATAAAAAAACAAGAAGAAGACCATAAAACCAATAATTGCATGACTCCGCAAACAAAGTGGTATGGCCATACACTAGACATAAACAATGCTGCAAATCAAGCTCAACAATTCATAAAAGACCAAAAATCACAAGAATAACAAAAAACACCATGACTCAATCGTCATGGTTCCCAAGGAAAGTTCAACCCGAGCCTTCATCAAGATTTCATGGCAACCTCTATCGCCATGAAACTCCCTACATCATGCTTACACATGTCAATCACATGCTCCAAATATCAAGACAATCATATCTATCAATTTGAAATTAACCATTACCAAGATTAACAATCATGTCATAATCCATAATCAACTCATAGTCATTAGACATAATACTACAATTATCACCTACTATACCCAAGTACATATCAACTATCTCAACACATATGTTTTAGTAAAATCATCTTAAAACAAGATCATTTGGACACATACTCATATTATGCAATTCATCAAACATTCATACCATGCTAAATAAATCAACTAGATGACATAATCAACAGCCAAGCACCAAATATATGACATAAGCAACTGATACCTTAATGTATCTCAGGGGAGGTGATCTTGTCTGCAAAATCAATCTAGTTAGTACAATATAACTTTACAACACATCAACTCAAGCACTCATAAGGTCATGATATCCATAACAATATCTAACTAACATGTTCACATCGTAAATTCATACATATATGCAAAGTCAATCTAGATTAGTGTGACACCATCTCACAAATATGTCAGTTCATACCTCAATATCATAGCCATAACCATCTACATATGTTAAACCAGCTTAACATAATACATATAACATCAAGATCTTCAAGGCAATGAACAATACCATCACGCATATGACCAATTCAAATTATAATATCAATATCTCAATGAAATGAACCTAATGCATATAACAATCCTTAATCTACATACTTGCATGCCAAACATAGAATACTTGTATGAAAATCTACTCTTACCCCAAAGTCCAATGCTGCAACCTCATTATGATGATCTGCATCTCCTGCTCTATCTCATCCAACACATTAGCATCATAACAACCAATAGCATCATGATAATTGCATATAATGACTTCACAAGGCATGTTTGACCTACTATTCAAACTATAATGAAGACCAGACATGCATAACAATAATCATTACTCCATTGTACACATTGCCACATGCAACCAACATTATGCATAAGAAATAACAAATCAACTACACCTACACACAAACACATGTAGTTGAACATAAGCGATCAATTCTTGTAATCAACCTACAAGACTGATACATGCAATCAAAATATTAAAATCAACATGTAAGCGACATATAATTTGTACACAGTCAGTGACATGTTCCAAAAATCAAGATATCGTGTCTATTAATTTGAAATCAACATTCACCAATACTAACCACCTATAAGCATATCCCCTTACTATCCATGGTCCACACTAAGGTATAAGGAGGAAGCTACTATAATGGCTAGATCTCCAATGTACAATTATGGAAATGGGATCTCCAAAGATCTACTAAATTTTACCACACTTGAAAAGAAATTGATTTTCATTTCTCATACATTTTGTATGAGATTAATTCAAAACATTGCACTTATTCCACTTGTAACATAACAACTAAAAACATGCCACTTTTCCATTTCCTTACATGCAAATTTTCAAATTCCTTGCATGCAACCTTTCAAATTACTTACATGCAACTCTTCAAATTATTTGCATGAAAATAGGCATAAATCAGCTACATCCATATTATCATACTAAAATACTATCCCATCCAAAAAAATAACATTTTCTTCAAACAATTACCATACTTTTACATTTTTCTTCAAACAACTACTATACTATTACATTTGCATGTAGGCATTTCTTCAAACACTTTACATGCAAAATAATATAGCAAACTATTTGCATAAAAGTAAGCATATGTCAACTACAGAAATACTATTACACATCAATACTATCCTCGACCATAAACAACATACTCATTGGGGCATTTTATCAAACATTTTGTATGATATTAATCATTGAACCATTTAAGCATTTCAAAAAACACTTTTCATTCAAACTAATATAGCGAATGGTTCAATGCATATATCCTAAACCATCGTAGTACAAGTTATGGAAAATGAACCATATGATTAGTGGCATTTTCCCTCACTATGGTTCAAGTTTCAACTTGTGATATTTCATAGATGAAAAGCTATAACAAAATACCAACACAATCATATTTGGTGCACAATTCTAGGAGTATCTAGAAATCTTGACTTACACTGGTCATATCTCCTAAAATATAGAGAATAAATGTATGAAATTTTTATCACAATATAAGTGGGATTTCCCCTCATTGTGGAAAAAATTTCAACTATTGAGAGTTCCTAGACGAAAATTTATAACAAAAATGTTGGAGTGACCTATTTGAGGCTTGATTTTAGGAGCATTCAGAAGGCTCGACTCCCTCTACTCATATCTCCTAAAATATTGTGACACAATATATGAAATTTGAATCACATAATTAGTGGTATGTTTCCTCAATGTGGAAATTTTTTCAGCTTCTGAAAGCCTACAAAAGTTGAGTTATTGTAGAAATTCCAACATGACTTGTTTAGAGGTGCATTCAGGAAGGTCATATTCCTTAGATCATAATTCATAAAGTATTGTGAGCCAATATATGAAATTTTTACCACATTATCAGTGGGATTTACCTTAAATATGGAAAAAATTTTAACTTCTAATATTCCATAGAAGAAAATTTATAACATATATGGCAGAAAGGTCTAAAATTTAACCTTTGCTCTTCATTTCACCTATGATAGAGCTCATCCAGTCCAAGTGTTTGAACCTGGAAGCTCTGATACTACTCTGTAACACCCTTCGGGGTAAATCTTCATATAAACAACATAATAGGAACAAAAAAACAATAAACGTGTCAACCATCAAAATCCATATATACATCAGTACATTTGCACATGAAAATCAAGGGAATGAATTTTTCATTAATAAATGCAATGAACCAACGAGTGATCAAACTACCACGTTTCACTCGAAAATAGATTGGCTGAGCCAAGTCTCTCTTCAGCCAATCACCCCCACACCATATTCCAAGCATGAATGTGGGACTCATAGAACACATCAAAAACATCAATTAATGTGGATGCCATCGGAGTTCCCCGCCTACACTGTGAGGAATTTGAGTGCCTCTTAGTCTCTCAGGATTTATCGTGCATCCGCAGTCTGATCCAGGGATCACTAGGGCCAACGGAGAGAAAGTCCACCTCTTGGCTTTACCGTATATCCCACCATTCACCGGTAAGGATTCCTAGGCCCGTCGAGGCACACAATCTAGATTTACTGCAACCCACAGTCTGGTTCAGGGGTTACTAGGCCAGTGGCTTCATGCATCCTCATTCTGTTTCAGGGACCACTACCACCATGTGTTTGTGAATTTAGAGGTCCACCCCACTCAGGTTCGAATCCAATCCAAGCATCCCCCACAAAATGCATGAGAGAAACCATATCATCAAAGCTATCAGGAAATGGCAAGGCTAGGCTAAAAATACTGTCACACCTGGAAAAACCCATTCCATGGTAGAAAAGAAACACATGCATTCCCATGCATGCCAAATATAGCAAGGAAAATACACATGCAATTTCATACCTACAATGAAGATTGTTGTAGTTGCTTGATCCTGCCTTTCCCTGCTTGATCCTTACTTTATCTTTCCTTCTTTGCTTTTCTTGCTCCAATGCAAAAGTTCTCCAAGAATATGAGAGAGAGAGAGAATAATGAGAGAGCTCCAAAACTGAACTGACCAAGTCTTGCCCACTGATCCTCAAAAGCCTTTTTATTAATGAGGCCTCTATTTTCTTCATTTTCCATTATTTTCCTTCAATTTCCTCCTCACATGCAACATGTGACCTTTCACCTTCCTTTTCTCCTAATTTCCATTATTTTCATAAATAAATGTGTGAAGATACCTTTTTGCCTCTTTAATGCCTTAGCCATTGCCTTTTCCAATTTCCTTAGCCATAAAAACCAAATGAACACCACCTAAGATGTCTTACCTATCATTCAACTTGGAATACATGTCCCATCATCCGTGGTATTTATATATTTTTACATGAAATTTTCACAAGGGTTGTTACAAAGCCCAACCTGGTGATGTTTAGTGATGTCCGGCCATGAGGTAGAATCACTAGTTGAGGGTTGAGGTGGTTTGGCCTTTGGAAGCCCTAATTTGGTTTTGTTGGATGTATTTCATGATATCCCACATTCATGCTTGGAATATGGCACAGGGGTGTTTAGATGAAAGAGAGATTTGGTTCAACTTAGTCTGTGGTCGGGAGGTTCGTGGAAGTCCTAGACCTGGTTGCATTTTGTATATGTTAATAAGAGCTTCTTTCCTCTTGTATTTTATGGGTAAATATACTTGTTTATATGTGGTTTTTATGGTTGTTATATCCTTGTTATTTTTGTTGGTTATATATTGGTTATGAAAATGTTTTATGATAGTGATGATGTATGGCTCTCATCGTGTTTTGATTTGTAAATAATTGAACATTGAATATATGACCTAATAGATGATAATTCTACTAATGTGACAATGCATCAATGCTTCTTAGTGATTCTCAGATAAGTATGAGACCCCTATGCTCATATTTGTTGTTATGACCTATAGAATTCATGTTTGTGACATGTTTGCCGAAATGCATGTCATGGCTAGTAGGGGTCCAATCAATTCTTTGTTCAAGTATTTGCATTAGTATCATTGTTTCGATGTTACTTTTCATTTTCGGAATATTGATGAAGTTCTGGGTAGTGGCTTGAGTCCTGGCCCTCAAAAAGTGGCACAAAACTTGAGGTCATTGGATCTGAACTAGCTGAAAAAGTCCCTAGTCGCTTGCATTCCTTTGCTTTGAGAGCGACTGGAGGGTCATAGTTGCATGCATGCCCATGTCATGGGAGAGATTGAAGCTCTAGGGCAGTGAAATGTCAAGTTGTCTGATGGGTTGATCACTTGGAAAGGTTGGTTGGTTCCTAGAGGTTCATTTATATGTGTAGAAGGTCAGATTGGTTGTGTTTTATCAGTTCCACTTCCTTAACTGTACATGGGGAGTTGAATGAGATCATAGTAGCCTCTCAACACATGTTTACCCCAATAGATCAGTTAAATTGGGTAAATGTAGGAGGAGGGTGGTTACATAGTGGTATCAGAGCGAGTCTCATTCTCTTTGGGTGATGTCTGGTTTCCATTCTCTTTGGGTGTTATTTGATACCATAGAGTGGTATAAGAGCATGGTTCAACACATGTACTGGATGGGCAGTGTGTGGTTGTCATGCATACATGTCGGTTGCATATGTGTTATTTATGCTTGTGTTATACGTGCTTGTTGTGTATACGTGGTGCATGTTGGTGGTCATTGTTGTAGTTGTGTCACCATGTGAAAGTCGATGGTGTTGTTGTTGGGATGCGTTTGTCATGAGTGTATGTCGGTTATGCATTTGTTATGCATGTCAATGTTTATATGTTGTTATGCATGCATTGTCATGGCTAAGGTTGTTTTCAATGAGGTCATTGTATTTAATTATGTCATCATGATGCTTTTGGTATGTTATGATGCTAATATGTTGGATGAGAGGAACTAAGAGATGCAAACCATCAAAGTGAGGTTGTAGCACTAAACGTCGAGGTAAGAGCAGACTGCCATACAAGTTTGTATGGTGGTTATGTAGGTATTTTGGTTAATGGTTTTTATAAGAATTAGGGTTATGTACATGTCTATTAGTCTATGGTTTTTGCGGATACATGTATGATAGATGTTAGTTAATCAATGTGATCATATGTACATGCGTCGGTTAGTCATGAAGGATAGTAACTTGTTGTTATATGAATTATGGTCATATGTATGATGGTTATGGTCATTGCAACTAAGATCTTGATTTTATATGTATCATGCTAATTTGGATTGGCGTATACAGATGGGTAGGGTTATGCCATTTAGGTATGAGTCGACCTTATTATGATAGTTTGTTGTACTAATCTAGAATGATGTGCATAATGTGATTGTTATGCATGAATGACAATTGTTTATGAGCTTATGATGTGAACATGTTAGCTAGTTATTATTATGGATATCATGACCTTATTTATGTTTGAGTTGATATGTTCTGAACTTATATCATGCTAATCTAGGTTGATTGTGTAGACAAGATAGCCTCCCCTAAGATATATTAAGGAATGAGTTTGCTTATGTCATCTACTTGGTTCTTGAATGTTTGATTATGTCATCTATTTAGTGTTTGAGTGTTTGGTGTCTATTATGTCATCTATCTATTGTTTGAATGATTGATTAATTGCACAATATGAGTATATGTCTATAATATTGCATGAAGAAATGATCTTGTTTTAAGATGGTTGCACCAATACATATGTGTTGAGACAACTGATATGTACTTGAGTGTAAGTAGGTGATGGTTGTAGCATTATGTATTATGACTAATGAATGTTAGTTGATTGTTGATTATGACATGGTTGTTAGACTTGGTAAAAGTTGATTTTAGATTAATAGATATGTTGTCTTGGTATTTGGAACATGTGATCGACATGTGTGAGAAGTTGTAGGGAAATATGCTTGGTATTAGTGTGATAAGGTAATTGTTGATGTGTTTATATAAATAACAGCTGGGTGATGTGACAATACATAGTAAGACTCAATTGCAAGAAGGTAAAAAGGTAAAAGAAAGGAATTGGGTGAGAATTCCTTTGGCTATGTTTGGAAACCACAATTCCTAATGAATGATTGCTTTGAGTATAGGAATTTTTCTTAACCCTAATCTTGTCTGAAATAATGTGGATATGTGCTATGTTCATGGACATGTATTTGACAGGTATAAAAAATGGTGTCTAGTTATAGATATATTTGTCAAGGGAATTAGAGTCCCTTAAGAGATGACACAAATGTGTTTAGGTACAAGGCAATGTTCTTGGCACACCAAGGTAAGATAGCTAGTATATTGTTATATTTGTTTATACATTAATAATTATGTGTGTATCATTGTATGATGCAGGGAATTGCATGGAAAGAGAGATTGCCATGAAAGTTTGATGAAGGCTCAGGTTGAATTTTCCCTTGGAAGCATTGGGAACCATGGGGATTGAGTCATGGTGTTTGTCGCTAGCTTTGTGCCTTCGGTATCTTGTGATTTGTTTGAGATTGATTATGGGTTTTGATTGCGTGTAGTGCATGGCCTTGCCAATTTTTTTGTGATGTCGTATTGCTATTGGTTTTCATGGTTTTCTTCTTGTTGGCTTTCTTGTTATTGCCTTTTGTGTTTTGAGTGTCTTGAGAATTGGTTGGGGAAGAGGAAAGTTAGTGGATCTCAGGGAGAGCTGAATGAAACCCGACACGTAATGCAAGACTTAGGTGAAGCTCAGTGGATGAGTAAGGGTAGTTGAAGGTAAGAATATGGCAGTCAATTGGAATGGTTAGGTCCATTGTGGTAAATGGACGGTGGAAATACAAACATGAGAAAGGTAACCAAAAATGTAAAGTAAATGAATTTGAGGCGTCAAATGCCTTACCTATGTTGGGAAATGTTGTTCTCAATGTTGTGCATGGATAAAGGAATTTCTCTTAACCTAGACCTTATGATATCTGGTAATTATGTTGTGATCATGATTATGTTGATGTCTATATATGTATATATATGTATGTATACAGTTGTCTGACAAGGTCGTTAGGGATCATATTGTTTTATGTTGGTGCTTATATGTATATATGTATGTATGTCATTGTCTGAGATGGTTGTTAGGGATCATTCTGTGAAGGAATGATTTCTTATGTAGGTGAAGGGCATGAAAGAAGTTCCTAGTCTGATGGGGAATCAAGTGGGAAGAGTAGCATTGAAAAATTTATGAGGTCAGTATCATGTGGATATGAGTTGATATTATGTGTTTATAGTTTGCCTACATTTGCGTTATGGATAGGTGATGCTGAGAGATACATCAACGGAATGAAAATAACATGATCCGCGACATGCTAGGATAAGCATGGATGAGAGAGAGACACTGGAAGTAAGGTTGCTTGGTATAGACAGTGTGGTTTTGGATGTGCAGTGCTGCTGTTATGTATATGTTATGAATATGTGTATTAAGTGATTATACCTATGGTGTTGAGTTCCTATTGTATATATGATGTTGTGTGCATATTGCATATGTAATGATGGTTATAGATGGTGCTATGTACATGTTGGATATGCGGTGCTATGGACATATGGTGCTATGTACATGTTTTATATGCAGTGCTATGTACATATGGTGTTGTGTTCATGTTGTACATGTGGTGTTGTGTGAATGATTGTACATGTGGTGTTGTGTACATGTTGTACATATGGTGTTGTGTGAAGGTGGTGTTTTGTACATGTCGTGCATGTGGCGTTGTGTACATGTGGTGTCGTGTACGTGTCGTGCATGTGGTGTGTGTGTACATGTGGCGCTGTGTATACATTGTACAGGTGGTGCCATGCACATGTGATGTTGTGCACACGTTGTGTAGTTGGTGCTACACACAGGTGGTATGATATACATGTTGTACATATGGTACTAGGGTACATGTGGTATTGTGTACATGTTATACATGTTGTGTTGTGGGCATGCGATACTATGTGTGTGCATGGTGTGGTTGTGGTATCATGATGTGTATTCATTGTGTTGTACTATGTGTAGTACATGTATTATGTTGTATTGTAAGCTAGGTGTAGGTATATGTATTGTGTGGTATTATACATCGGGTATAAATGTATGTGTTGTGTTGTACATCGGGTGTAGTTGTATGTATTGTGTGGTTTCGTACACTCTGTGTAAGTGTATGTGTTATGTTGTGTGTCAGGTGTGGGTGCATGTATAGTGTGGTATTGTGCACTGTATGTGGATGTACATTGTGTGTATGTGTACGTGATTGAGGCGATGCAAAGGCACTGGGTTCTTGCTGGGTGTGGCAACCGTTCTAGTGTGTGTACAGAAAGAACAAAAGTAGAAGTAAGAAATGATTAAAGGATAAGTATCCATATTTTATTTTAGTTTTATTATACATACGATCTATGATTCTAATTTATGATGGTTACATGTGATCTATCAATTTGGTTTATAATTATTGGATGTGATTCATGATTTTGATTTATGATGGTTACGTTTTGAGCTAATCAGATGTGATATGTTTATACATGAAGATTGGTCAAAGATGCTAGTTGGAATTGTTGTGATAGGAAGTGAACATAAGTGCAAGTGAACCTTATCAATGGGCCACCGATGAGGTATGATGTGGATTTATTTCAATTTATTTTGAATCTAATGGAAATTATGTGCTTGGTACAAGAATGCATGGTTGAAATGTCTGGTTGGGTGGTTGAAACCAACTGCTAGAATTAGTAGTGTTAGTGAAAGGAATTGGAACATGTAATAGTATGTTAGTAAAGCATTCAGGAGCAGGGCCATTGCAGGACACTGGTACCCAATAGTGTCCATTGATTTCCATGAACATGTTATGACTAGTATAATGGTTTTGAGGCAAGCATATGCCTTGGTTTCTTGGACTTCACGGAAGGGGGTGACTGAATTTCGAGAGGAGCCTTGTAGAAAAGAAGGGAAGGCTGAGAATGGATTTTTTTTGGTCAGTAGAATTTCCATATGGAATCAGATGCACATTGGGAGTGTTCCCAGGAACAACGAGCCGATAACTGTTCACTGAGAGGACAAGTGGTGCAGGATTGTAGTGTTGGACATTGGATGCAACTTTGAATTTGGCAGTGGATTCTAGACTTCTTGGGAAGTAGGTGAATCCTGATATTACTTTGAGGGTGGAGGTGTGAGCCTCTGGATTCCCTTGTTGCAGATGCAGGCATCATATCCTTTTATTTGCTGGTTGAGAAAATGTGAATATGTGTATATTAATGTAAATATTGTATTGAGATGGATTTATAAAGCTCCATAGACAATATGATTATTTACTGGTTGAAGCAAATGTTTATGAGTATATATGTGGTTGTTATTGTAAATACCGCAATGAGATGTGTTATAAAGATATAGTAAACGTAATGTTTTCCATTTTTTCAACAATGGTCATTGTAAATACCGCAACGAGTTGTGTTATAAAGCTCCATGGGTAGTATGTTTTGGTTTTCAGTGGACTTGTTGGTTGTAGGTGTCATTGAACATCGAGGATGATGTTCCCCAAAGGGGGAGGGTTCTGTAACAACCCTGGTTAAAAATCATGTAAAGTCATGGGACACATAATCCAAGCTAAATGGTGGGTAAAAAATCCTAGTGGAGTGTCACTTCGGTTTATTAATGGCTAAGGAAATTGAAAAAGACAATGGGAAAGGCTTTGGAAAGTCAAGATACATTAATTGGCATTTTATTTATGAAAATAAAGGAAAATAGGAGAAAAGGAAGGTGAAAGGTCATAGGTTGCATGTGAGGATGAAAATGAAGGAAAATAATGGAAAATGAAGAAAATAAAGGCCTCATTAATACAAAGGCTCATGAGGACCAGTTGATAGACTTTTGTCAGTTCAGTTTTGGAGCTCTCATTTTCTACTTTCTCTCTCTGATACTCTTGGACACTTAGAATTTTCTAGAGCACTCTTGGAGAAGTGTGGCATACTTGGGATTTGGAGAAAGAAGGCAAAGGAAAATTAGGAAAGCGTAAGAGGACATATGGATCAACAACTACAATGGGTTTTGTTTGTAGGTACCAAGTTGCATGTATGATTTCCTTGCTAGTTTCAGCATGCGTGGCACATGCATGTGGTTATTTGGTTATGATCTGTCATTGGGATGGATGACTACTTGGATTAATAGTGGATTTTCCTAGCCTTTCCATTTCCTGGATAGCCATGGTGTTGTGGGTTTTACTCTTTTTTCTTCTTTTGGTGGGTTCTCATATTCCTTTGGATGTGGGTTGAGTTATTAGTTCTTGGAGCCCTGGTTGGATAAACACTCTGGAGCCCTGTAACATCTTAGGTTGAGTTAGTAGTCCTAGAGCCTTGGTTGGACAAATGCTCTAGAGCCCTTGGTGGGTTGAGTTACTAGTCCCAAAGCCTTTCTTCGACAAACACTCTGGAGCCCGAAAACAACTGTGGGTTGAATTACTAGTCCTAAAAGCCTTGGTTGGAACAAAAGATTTTGAGCCCTGGACAACTTGGGTGGAGACCAATATGGTGATGGTTAGTGATGTTCGACCGTGAGGTGGAATCATTGGTTGAGGGTTGAGGTGGTTTTGCCTTTGGAAGCCCTGGTTTGGTTTTGTTGGATGTGTTTCATGAGATCCCACATTCATGCTTGGAATATGGCACGGGGGTGACTAGATGAAAGAGAGATTTAGTTCATCCTAATCTATGGTTGGGTAGTTCGTGGAAGTCCTAGACCTGGTTACATTTTACATATGTTAATAAGAGCTTCTTTACTCTTGTATTTGATGGGTAAATATACTTGTTTATATGTGGTTTTTATGGCTGTTATATCCTTTTTGTTTTTGGTTATATGCTAGTTATGAGCATGTTTTATGATAGTGATGATGTATGGATCTCTTCATGTTTTGATTTGTAAATCAAATAACAATGAATATATGACCTAATAGATGATAATGCATGTAATGTGATAAGACATCAATTATTCTTAGCGATTCTCAGATAAGTATGAGAACCCTATGCTCATATTTGTTGTCACTACCTATAGAATGCATACTTGTGACATGTTTGACAAAATTCCTATCATGGCTAGTAGGGGTCTAGTCAAGTATTTGAATTAGTGTCATTGTTTCAATTTTACTTTTCATTTCTAGAAGTTTCATGAAGTTATGGGTAGTGGAATGAGTCTTGGCCCTCAAAAGTGACACATAATCTAGGGTTGATGGCTCTGAACTAGCTGAAAAAGTCCCCAGTCACTTGCATGCCCTTGTTGTGAGAGCGACTAGAGGGTCGCAGTCGCATGCATGCCCATGTCATGGGAGAGATTGAGGCTCTAGAGCAGTGAAATGTCAAGTTGTATCAGGGGTTGATCCCCTGAAAAGGTTGGTTGGCTCGTGGAGGTTCTGTGACATGTGTAGAAGGTTAGATTGGTTGTGTTTTGTCTGTTCCACTTCCTTAACTGTACATGGGGAGTTGAATCAGATCATAGTAGACTCTTGTCATATGTTTACCCCAACAGATCATTAACTTGGGTAAATGTGGGAGGAGGGTGTTACACATGCTTGCCATGATGACTTTTATGGGTTAAAGCCTCTCTTCACATATCCTTCCTGCCCTCCTTGCTTGGACAATTTTCCCTTTCCAATGTAATTTTGCTTTGAAAAATTCACTTGTCAATTTAAGGGTGCTTTCATTCTTCTCATAGTCTCTTATTCACCTTATAATAAAGTTTGTTTCCCTATATTTTCTTTTTTTTTTGTTCTCTTTCTTGTGTTCTATTAGCACTTACATCTGCTTCTTTCTCCATCCTTATGTAACCATTAGCATTTTGATCTCTAGCTTTGATTTCTTTTAGAATGTCTTCCCTCTTTTTCTTTTCTGCCTTCATTCATGAAAAGATTTCTTGCTAAGCTATTTGTGTATCTCATTATATTGTTTTAGAAATGATCACATCCCTATTTGTTGTTATAGGTTATTTCATGGTTTGCCATGCTGTCTTCATGTTTTTCCATTCTTGTTTTCCTATCTCTAGAGCCTCTTGTAACATTGCCACTTGTTATTTTAAAATTCTATTACCTTCCATTAAACATCAATTTGAAAGTGTGATCTCTGAAAATTTTCAGTCCCTTTCTTATTCTTTGGCTTCCAAAATTTCTAGCCTTGTCCTGACATTCGTTAGTTCCTAGACATAAATATTTGATGACCAAGTAAGAGGTGTAGATGTGGGACTGTAAATGGTTGAATCTTATTTATTTTTTCTTCTCTTATTTATTTTATTTATTTGGAGTTGTTTTCTTCTTCTTTGTACCCATTAAAGTGGGCAATCTTATGCCTTAAAATATCCCGATATTGTTTTGCATTTATCCGAATTCACTTTCTTGTTTTATCTGTTGAGGTAATTTTGACTTGATCCAAATGATTTGTTTCCAGAAAACTTGGGGTTTCCTTATCAATTTTAACATTTAATGTTGATTTGATTTCCATTTTAAATAACATAGTAGAGAAATCGAAGCACCTACCTCGTAGTTACGCCCCAATTGTCTTTCTAGTTTCCTTCTATTTTAATTTTTCTGCTTTATATATTTCTTGTTTCACCCCATCCCACTTCTATTTTGTTCTCGAATATATTTCTTGACCCACTTCTCACATTTGAAGCCCAAAGGGGGGCCAAATCCCGAAGTTGGATCACAAATCTAGTAGATGCTGCAAGTTCTTGCCTTGGAATGACCTTCAACAAGGTGTCATTTTATACCTTGTCTCTTCTATAAAGATACAAAATGAAAACGAATGGAGACTTATAGCTAGGCATTGAAATCACTTTCAAGTGTACATATATCTGATAACACATCCACTACACATATTTGATACCTAGAAAGGGATGCAAAAAATTTATGTTCTCTTGAAATATGCGAACTATAAATATTGAAATTTGCATATATTTATGGAAAATAAATATGGAAATATGTGGATATCTGCAGACTGTAATGTGCATGTTCTATGGATTGTAAATCTGGAAATTTACTGGAAATTTGTGGACTAGAAATATGGAAATCACTTTCTGCATGAAATTTCTTACTGTAAATCTAAATAAAATGATCTATGTATGTTGAAAACCCCCTCTTTGAAGGGTTACCTTTCCTCTAATAATTCTTAGGTTTCTCTTTTCCTATTCCTTCTCCCTCATCAACACTTTTATATGGACCTCTTAATCCCCTTCCCATTTCTGGTAGTTCCTCCATTGTAATGAATCTTTCTTACCTTGACCTCAATCCCCCCACCCCAGAACTTTTGGAAAAGAACATTAATTATGCCATTTCTCCAGAGAAAATTATGGTGGAAGACCTTATTTTCTCCATTGAGTTCATCATCAATGGGCTTCCATCCCATGAAACCAAAGAAATATGAAAAGAATGTGGAATAATTCTAAGTTGTATAAAAGCATCCAAAAACAACCTTTTAAAAGATGAATTCCTTGCAATCTACGAGTTAAAGGATAACCCTAATATTTTAACCTTAAAATATGATAAGGGAAACACTATTGTTATTTTGAATACCTCCAACTATGAAGCAAAGCTTTTGCAACTCCTATCCTCCTCCTCCTATAGACCGCTTGCTAAGAATCCCAATTATAGTATTACTAACTTGGTCTTAAAAGCAATCAAAGCCTCCTCCATAGACCCTCAAATTAAAAAATGGCTCATCCCCCTCAACCCGGTGACCCCTAGAATCTACGACCAACCAAAAAATCATAAAAAGGATATCCCCTTAAGGTATATATTGAGTGTTATTGGTGTGCCTACTTATGCCTTATCTTGTTTCTTAGTCAACAAACTAAAATTGTTTCTTCGATCTACCCCTTTCGTCAAATATTGTAACCACTTCATTCCAAAAGCCAAGAACATCCATCCAAACCCTAATTACATCATGTTTAGCTTTGACATGGTCTCCCTTTTCACAAAAAATCCCTTTCCATGAAGCCTTATATTTGATCTCCAAGTTAGTTGATTGTGAGACTCTAAACCTCATCGAAATTTGCCTTACCTCCACTTTCTTTGCCTTTAAATGTATTTTCTATGCACAATCAAAAGGCAATGCCATGGGATCCTCTCTATCTCATGTTGTGGCTAACATCTTCATGGAGCATTTAAAAAATTTATCCCTTAATTCTTGGCATCATAAGCCTAAATGATGGTATTGATTGGTCAATGATAGCTACATAGTATGGCCTCATGGGCTTCTTTCTCTCCATGCTTTCCCTGATCTCCTGAATAATCTTTCCTCTCAACATCCTGTTCACTATGGAATTGGAAGAGCAATCCTCTCTCTCATTTCTTGACATCTTTTTTTCTCAGAGTCCTAATGGTCCCTTATCCTTTTGAGTCTTTTGTAAGAAGACCCACATGGAATGAGACCTCCATGCTCAATTTCATCATCATCCTACAAAATAATATGCAGTCTTAAAAACGTTGTTCAATAGAGCTTTGTGAATTTTTGAACCTCAATTTATTGCTAAAGAATGAACTCACCTAACTAGAGCCTTATTATCAATGGATACACATTATCCCAAATCAACAAATATTTCCATTCTACTCATTTGCGCCACTCTAATGAACCCCTTGCCCCTCTCCAAGCTCTCATTTATCTCCCCTATATTAAAGGCACAACAAATCACTTAGCTAAATTCTTATCTTAAAAAAACATTAAAACTATATTCAAACCTTTCAAGAATCTTAAGAAATTATTCAAATCTCTTGAGGATAAATTGGACCCAATGCTTGGCCCCAAAGTTTACCTAAAATATCTTGAAAATGTATCTCAAAATCTCGAAATCTTGAAATATTGAAACTACCCATAAACAATCTCAAAATCAACCCTTGTAAAACACTCTTTTAAGCTAAACATATCATTATCTTTTATCATAATAGAATCTTGGCCTCTGCTCCTTTCCATTCCACCCAACTTATTCGTGAATCCCTTGAAATTGAAAAGAACTCAAATAAATTCAACTAGGAGGATGGCTACAAACTACATGGTTCTTGGAAACCCCTGATCCACCTTCTTAATCACTAACTCACCTTCCCTCCTTTTATTGATTCTTATGGGTATTTTATTACTTTGGTGTCCACCCCTTGCCTTCCTCTCCTTTTTAATTTTAATTTATTTTTGAATTTTTATTTTCCTAGATTGTTCTAGTTGTGTCCCCACACCATTTTCAAACCGTTTCCTTTCCTCCCTTTTCTTAAACTCTTTTGTCACCCCTCCTTTTTCCTTTCATTTTTGGGTCTTTGATTGCATTTCAATGCTCGATATCTTATATTACAATTCTATATAAATAATCTTAACTTTATATAATTATTATCCCCTCTTTACATGGAGTTTTATTTCTAATCCTGTTATTTCTCCTTTTAATCTTCTAAGAATTCTTAAGGATTTCTTTTACTCAATTTCTTTCCATATTTTTGAAGTTACCTCTTGAAATTCTTCCTCGGATCCCAAATTTAATATGTTATTATTCTATATATATGAGTAACTTTTCATAACTAAAATTTAGATTTAAATTTAAAATTCTATATAAATTCTTCTTTCACTTCGAAATTAAAATCCCTATATTTATTCTTGTTACTTTCTTTTCAATATATTATCACATTAATATTTCTTATACTTTTAATTTAATCTTTTTCTTTAGTGATTCTCTCATCACCTTAATTTCATTTGTAAGTCCTTATGAATTTCTATAACACATTAATGGTAATAATATAATAACATTAGTAGGGGTGCAGGGGTGGGCTGATTATTCATCCTGAGAAATAATAGGAATGTAAATATGCTTGGGAATTAGGAAAGAAAACTAGTAATGTTGTTGAAGCCTATGCTCTATTCCAAGGGATAAAACAATTCGTGAAAATGAATATTCATGAAATCACAGTGATAGGATATTCTCTCACCATATCAAGAATCATGATCAAAACCCTACCCCTGGATGCAAATATTTCTCATACCATTAAAATAATTTTTAATCTCTTGAACCATGTCCGAAGATCTTGATTTTACCATATAATAAGGATAAACAATACTAATACTAATGAGATGGATAAAAAAGGAACAAATCTCCTTAAGGGAGACCTAGATTGGCAAGTTCAACTCACAAATGAGCCCCTTCCCTAACTCCCTCATGAAAATTAAAATGATGACTCCTCAATATATGCTCATCTCCTCGCATCCTCCAGGTTATAATGGAGAGTACATGTGCCTTATCAAGCCAAATTCGAGTAGCTCCGAAAAGGATAAAACCTGTTGCCTGCTAATTATTCTCAAGGGCACTACTAGGTTTTACAATCTCCCGCACTATGGAAGGATGAGCCTCCATCTTGAAATGGTGAAGGTTCTTAGGACTTTAGAATAATGGCACTCTTAGGAAAGAATGAATGAATCATATGGGAGGAAAATTTTTCATCTCATAATGTAGTTGGTTGAGGACATTACAGGGAAACATTATGCTAGATCATGGAGGTTGTTGGTGGAGAGCACCTACAAGGTGTCTGGTTTGGTCCCTATAATATCTTTCTCTTCCACCGAGAGAATGTCTATCTCGAATCTTTAGACATGGTGCATGCGTTTCAATGGCATATTTATAGCTTTTCTGCTCTTTCTTCTATGTAATTGGTAATCATTATTAGTCTTAAGACTGTCTTGTGGGCTCCCCTATGGCAGTTTGCTTGTTTTTGATGGTCAATCATTTCATCTTTCCTTGCATCCTAGTCTTGTTGTTCCATCTTTGTTGTGGCATTTTCTAGTGAAATTTATGGATGTGGTGATCACATGGTTCTTTTGAATCATAGGTTTATTTTGTTATGTCTCCTATTGGTTGGAGATGGGTCCTTGATGGATTCCTCAATGGATTTCAAGTTAACAATAAGACATCATGAATCTCTGGTGGAAAAAGATATGGAAATTAGGTTTTGTCTAACCTCTATGTGTAGAATCTAGGTTACAACCTCCTTGCATATAAATATGATATACAAATTTATCTCAAATGAAGCGCACAACTGTACATAGTCCAAGAAAAAAAAAATCTCCTTCCCTCCATGAGAATTCATATCAATAAAAATCATTCTATCTTGAAAGTTCATGGGAAGGTTGATTTCTCTCTGTCTAATGAGTAGAACAAAAAAATGAATCAAACTCAATGGTTCCTGAAGAAGACAACACCTCTTAAGGCCTCCAAATCCTCAATTAGTTTTAGGGATGAAATTTACTTTATATTCTTTGATAGATCACCTCTTAAGGCCTCCAATAATGAAGAATATGGAACACAAAAACTGTAAGTATATAGAAATAGAAATTTTGGAGAAAGGTTCTCCTATTAATATCATCATGTAATTCCTGAGTTTTTTTCTCATACCCTTTTAATATAAAAATCCTTGGTTATCGTGAAAAAATAATAATATAATAACATTAGGACTATTTTTAATAATTTACTTTGGTCAATCTTCTTTAAACCTTGATAAAATAATAATTAATAAATATTAATATACCATATAAATGATCAATTTACCACTATAGGATACTCTAACCTCTTTATATGGATATTGGCAACCTTTTCTAATCAAATTGCTTCGTTGTAGTCCTTGATGATGGGTAGAGTGTCCACCCGAAATGTGGGACACTTAATTTTTTTTGAATACATTTTATTTTCCAAAAGCATTAATCACCATGCTTATAAACTATGGAAGCCTATATATACAAATAAAATACATGGTCACATTTTAAAAAACAAGTGATTTTGACTTTATGTGAGTATAAAATGTGAAAGGAAGAAATGTAGCTACATATTTTATGAACCATGGGTATATTGTATAGGTCAATTGGACCTTTAACATTCAAACGATAAAACTTTCATAGATAATTAGTGGTATGGATAAAAATACCATACTAACATCAGCCAAAATTCCAAATGCATTCTTCATAAAAAAGAGAGAAAAAACATGCAACTTGTGCTATTAAGGGTATTTAGATTTGAATGTGAATGAAGAAATTTGGGTGAAGACCTACAACACAACCGACCCTGAGAGATATGATAATTTGAGAACGAAAATGGGCTTACTTCCTTATTACTAATGGCTTAAGAGGCATTGGCCCTAGGTCCTCTTAGAATTTTTCTTGCAACAATTTTGACTTGGAGGTTTGGTATTATGAGAATACTTTTTGACCAATTCAACCCACCCATAATTTGTTGAAGCCTTTTTGGCCTAAGTTTTTTATACAATATATTATGAAAAGGTGGAATGATATCATCTAAGATATAGGGCAATCCTTGATGTAATGATTATGACTTACGCACATGAAGAAAGTATTAGGAAGATTAATGTACTCAATGAGTCAACACAAAACCTTCTACAATATAGATATAAACAAACTTCTTATGCTATTTTGACAAACAAAACTTGAGGTGGACTATTTGTTGTGGCCTAGGTTTAAGAAACCTGGTTTTCTCACGATACATGTATTTACAAATAGGCATATAAATTTGCTCCAATTTTTTTGTTTTCTCTTGCATAGGAAGATAGCAAATTGACACAAAAAAGAAAAAAAATTAGGTAGTTTATTTAGTAGAAAAGTTTCCTCCCATGGAGATAATGCCATTTGAGTTTGAAAACATATCCAAAGGTCCCAAGTTGAAATTTTAACTAAATGAGCTTCAATGGAGAACATAAAAAAATCCCTTTAATCTCAAGCAATTGAGTAATCCTAACCATAATGCATGCATGCCTTTTTTACTTAACTTGTTATTATAGCCTAAAACATGATCTAGTCCACAAAGTAACCCAACAATCCAAATACTTTAAACCAATTAGAAACAATAACATATTCAATAACACTAATATTGTTTGGGGTTTTATCCATAAGAATGTTAGTGCCTCACACACATTTGGCACAAACTTGCAAGGTGTCGTAATCAATTACCATCTCCACTATCACCTTCAAGCACTAGAGCGTTACAATTAGCTTGATTAATAAACATAACCTTGAGATGAGAGATGACATAACAAGGCCCACTCACACCTTGTGAGAAGTGAGAAGGACCACCATGGGGCACTCCACAATTTCCATGCTACTAGATAGAAGCAAATCACTAAAAGGAAAAGTGATTAATATAAAAGTTGATGAAATATAGAAGTCTCCTTTATAGTTTCACTTGAAAAGCCTTAGTAGAGATCTCCTTTATTCAATAACTTTATTTTCAATACCTTGGCAAGGTATCCTACCTTATTTGAAATCAATGACACACTATATGTAGTATAAATAACATTGGTATGGGGATGGCAAGGGAGGGAGGGTCTATTCTCTACCCCAATAAAATGGTACAAGCAACATTTTCTTGGGGTTTGGGGAATTGAACAAATAATATTGTGGAAGCATATTCCCTTCTTCAAGGGTTAATGCTCATTCGAGAAATACAAATTACAAATCTCTTGATCATTTGGGACTCACAAATTATTGTATGTATTTTAATCAAAGAGACTCTCCCAAAAAATGGCTTTAGTGGTAATTTTTAAAAATAAATGAAGTTTTTTTTTTTTTTTTTAATACTTGAGCTTCATCATGCACTGAGACAAAACAATGGGATAGTAGACTCATTGGTGAAAAATAGTATTCATCACAACAAGGGATTTTATAGGTCCATAATATGCAAGTTCTAAGGCCTCCACCTTAGATCATAATGCAAGTTTTTTAAAGAAATTGGAGTTCCAAGTGGCACCTATGAGGAAGACACAACATGCCAGGACATTGATAAATAGGGGGCTATGAGGATATGTCAAGCCTAGGTTGTGGGATTTATTTTGCTACATTTGTAATCTATACATATTTTTAATGGAAATTGATCTCACCACGACCATATTAAAGTACTTGTGATGGCACACAACACCTGTAAGTTCAAGCGAAAGCCTTGGCTTGTTGATGATAGAAGAGGGATGATTGTAGTTAATGATAACATGACCAAGGAAACTCGTCCCAAATCAAATAGGCTACACTCGTGTGAAGGAATCTAAGGGGAGGTCATCAACATAACTGACTTGATGCAATAAAAAAGTCAGGGATGTTTACGTAATTATGTAGGAAAGCAGATCGATAAGCCCACCATCCTTAAATTCTAGGGCTTCAGGCAATGAGGAGAAAGGACCAAGGTAAATTTTGGAAATTTCTTTGATTGGAAAGTAAAAATTATTGTAAGTTTCTAACTTGGGCAATTTCCTGCATTATTTTGGTTCTCAATTTGGCGATACAAGGTGTCTGATCTTCTTTTGAAGTATGTGTTAAATCTTTGTTTGATGCAGATGATATTCATGTAAATTTCAACTCAGGAGGGGAAAGAGAAACAAAAGGCATAGAACTTATCAGTTCTCTCTGTCGGGTTGATTTCGATAATGTCCTGGTATGCAATTTGAAGTTGGAAGGCAATTGGATTGGGAAATTTGAAGAGGGAGGAGATACTATTAACGTGCTAGGCGATGGAGGTGAGAATATTATAGTAGTTTATCTGATTTGGGGAATTCGTGAGTAAGTGAATTAGAAATTCTAAGCTTAGTCGACCACACTAGTCATCCTGAGACAATATGTGGAGGCATATGAGCGAATTTCGAATGCAAATTTCCACTCCTCTTATCCTCCCTACCTTTAGCTTGCATGGTGGATAGTTAAATTTGTTTGGTATGTCATTTTCTTAAATTTTAAGTTGAGTATGGCCAAGGTGGTGAGACTTGGTTTAGTTTGAGTGATAGTTATTAATATTGATGTGGTGACATAAAGCTCTAGTGGGGTGATAAAGCAGGCATATGGTCTTAACCTTATGGTATTAAACTTCATCATCACTCCTTTAGCAAAATAATATCAATCTAACAATAATTTGGGGTCTGAATTACAATATTTCTTTGCAAAATTATTAAGATTCTCTCAGCACAAGGAAAGTACAAATGCCATCATTTATAAAGGAAATTAACCAACTAATGGAACACATTTCATATTTGTAGAAGGATGTCATGAATATTTGAATTAGAGTTAGAAAGATAGTTTCAAGTGTCACTACATTCATGGGTATGTTAATTGACCTTCGAACCACCATGACTAGGATTGAAGATGAAATGTCTAGCCTTCGTCAAAAGGTGGAAGAGTTGTAGGCCTTAATAAACAATCCCATTAAGGATTGCACTTCCTCCAGTTGCTCCAGCGAAAAAGACATTCCCTATTCAAATTCTCCTATGCCCACAATATGAAGAATCATGGTGTGCATATTTTGTAAAATTTTCAATATTTTCTGTTGTATATATACATAGAGACATAGTAGTCTAGACTCTACAAATCATAGATTTTTTGGAGGTAAATGTTTCATGGTTGACTATGTCTCTTAGAATATCAATGGACTTAGCCTTTTATGGATCTACTCGTTGTGCTCTTCACGCATATTTTTTACTAACAAAATTTTCTCGTTCGGGTTAAAAATAGAAAAAATAGAAAATATTGGTGTGACCCTACTCCTTTTATCTTGATCTTTGTATTCTTTTATATTTTTAGCTTCACTTGTATCATGTTTCTCATTATTTTCCATTTACATCTATATGTGCAATAATTGTGTGTGAATTTAAATCTAGACACATTACATTCCCCGTGCAAATCTTTGGGATTAATGCTTTCAACTTCCATTATAAACATTTTACTTATCACATTTAAACTCTTCAACTTGTTATTAAACTATGATGATGTCACCTGACCACAACTTGTTAGCACTTTTCATTGTTGATATTCATCCATGCCTTTATCTCTTGACTATGTTGTTGTCAATATATTTCCCACTATCATTTTCTTCCATTATTGTTATTATTATTATCATTATTATTTTCCACTATCATTTTCTTCCATTATTGTTATTATTATTATCATTATTATTTTCTTTTTATAGGAATCGACAATTGGGTTGGTCTCATACTCCTGTGACAAGAGGTTGATTCCAACCACTACCACTATAACCTTTATGTGCCTATGTATGCCCCTTTTGTAGGCATAATGAATCAAATGGATTTGAACCTTGAACCTCCTTCCACATAACACTTCATTCTCAAGGCCATCATCAATTGAGATGCCCCCAAGGGCTTCATTTTCCTCCATTATTATTTCCACAACTCTTTTTAATTAATAATTCAATACTTCAATCAATATCTAGAATGTTATTGTTCATGCATCAAATTGATGAAACTAGAATTTTCACTTATGAAAATGTCTAATAAACATTAGCCATATTTACTCGACCCTTTTTGATTTTTTTTACTCCTTCATAGATTTCTTTAACCAAACAAAAATGTTATATGTTAAAACTTTTTATTTTTAATTTTTTCAATTTATATTAACCCTTTAAAAATTATGGAAATTGTTGTAACTTTGCGAGATATATTAATATATATATATATATATATATATATATATATATATATAATAAATAAATATAAATGATTATATCATTTAATAATAAATTCAATAAAAACACTTATATAAATAATTATTATGATTTTGAAATTTTGATTAAATATATTACTTAATATATAAATTTTAGTTCTAAGTAATATATTAATTAATATAAATCCAGATAAAAATTACATGAAAATTAATTTGAAATTTTATTAAATATATACTTATATAATAAATTTTAATTTTATACATATATTTACTAATATAAATCCATAATATATTTACGGAATAAATAGATCAATAATAAAATAAATATAGAAATCAAACTTTAGTTACAATATTAAGAAAAAAAACAAAGCAAATAGATCCTTATGGATAGTGTTCATAAACCTATAAAAAGAAAATATTTATTTTTTAATACATAGAAACTTATAATATAATACTTCAAACCGAGGTTAATTTTATAGTATGTAAATGTAGATACATATTGTAGTTTAAATCTAAGCTAATTTTTAAATTGTGTAGTTAGATCTTTACGTGATAGGCTTAAAATGATGTAAAAAGATAATTCAAAATAAATATATTTTTTAATATTTTAGGTTATTTCGTGTTGAGAGGTTTAAAAATAAATATTATCTTGAATAGTATAGATTATTTTGTATTGAGAAATTATAAGTAAATATGTAATATAGAG